>QANZ01017402.1:63084-81174 GCA_003254925.1 Chamaecrista fasciculata
ATATATATTCACTAGAGCATGCATCTTTGCTAATTTGGAGTAAAAATATTTGAACGTGTTTCACCACATAAATTTAATTTATTTGTATGGATATATTGAGATTTTGACAACGTTATCATATCCATATATATATATATATATATGCGATTTCCCCACACGTTTAATTTGTGTTTATAAGTTTCACTATATCGTTTTCCTTATTAATTAGCTCTTTGGATTTCGCGATTTTAACATTCCTTCAAATTTCAAAATTCACCAACATAAAAGTAGATTGATTATTTTTTGGTTAGGTTGATTGAACATTAATCCACGTGTGATAAATCATAGAGTGATAACTTACAAATATATAAGAATCAACATATTAAAACATTCCTAGTTGATGGATAAATTAATTAACGTAAATGTCAAGAGGAAAATAAAGATTTTGACTCCAAATTTATGAATATGAATAAAAGACTATAGACCTCTCAATTTAAGAATATGAAAGATAAAATTAAAATATTTAACTATAAAATATTTTTTATTTTCTATAAGTATTCTTTATTAGAGATAATTTTATTGAAAATATTATTATTGATAGATATACTAAATGTGATCACTTCTCTTAATCAAAATTTGAACTCAAACTTGAATTTACCATACTATAGAATTACGAGTAACTCATTTTCCTAGCATCCATCAAAATATTTAATTGTAATCAAATTTTTAAAAAAATGTTAATTGAAATTTAATGACAAATTTAACACATTTTTACATTTTATACACATTGCACTTAAACATATTATTTAACCAAAGGCCTTGAGTCTAATTTTTCACAATATGTTGCACTCATGCGAATCTCTGCTAAAATAAGTGTTTAAGTTCAATATCCAATTGTGCCTGGAACAAGAATATCTCAAATGGAAGTTATTTATGAGAAATAAAAAAAAACATATTATTTAATAGAAAATAGAGTGTTTGATTAAATTTAATTGACATAAAAGAATATCAATTAACAAATAAGGAGGGATTATCGGTTTTTTAATGCATGTACGCTTATATATGTAAGGTTTGAAATTTTCTTGTTTCACAATTGTGTGCGTACATTACTCATGGGGGTAAATTTTGGTATGTTAATTCTGGATTTCTTGTCATTTGAAATAGTCCTCGATCTGCAAAAATAAATTTGCATCTGGAAGGAATCAAGAAAAGAAAGAAAGAAATAAGCCAACAAACATCAAAATCAATCGCCCAAAATCGATGCAGTCGTGCAATTAGATCGGAGATCATTAGAAAATTATAGATCTTTTCTAAGATAAGAAATACCCACAATTTCACACACCTGTTCATTGCTGTTTAATCCTCTAATTACAAATAATAATAATAATAATAAAATTATAATGATTTATCGGTCTCTAAAAAATAGTAAAATTTCAATTTAATCTTTAAAAAATACAATTATAATTAATTTAATTATTTTATATTAAAGATGTCAATGAAAATGTATACAATAAATTTTTTGTAATTTAAATTACATTGAAACACTATAAACAATTGAAGTTAACATTAAAAATAATATTTTAATAAAATAATCAAATTTATTATAAATATATATTGAGTAAATTAAAAAATTTAATCCTTAAAAGATGATAAATTTTTAATTTGATTTTTAGAAGATGTAATTTTAATCAATTTGATTATTTTATAAAGATACTAATTCATGTTTAAAAAATTAAAAATTACATAAATTTTAATTAGTATATCAAAAAGACTAAATTAACTGTAATAATATATTTTGATAACTAAATGTTATAATTTTATATTTTAGATAATAAATTGGGAAATTTAATATCAATCATTAATTTATTCTTATATCTTTAAGGAATTTTTTTTAAAAAAAATTCTTGGTAAGAAAATAAATAATCAATCTGATGAAATAATAATAATAATCAACTTAATTACAATACTAATAAGCACGTGTTCCAAATCCTATCAATACCATATACCAATAAATAAAAGGTTAAAATTTCATTTTGGTCCTCAAAATATGAGATTAATTTTATGTCGGTAAAAATATTATTTTTATTCTACTTTGATCTTCAAAATTTTATATTTGTTATATTTTGGTCTCTAAAATGTGATTTTGTGTGATTTATGCTATTACTTTTTATATGGAATAATCCATGTTTCTCTCATATATATATATATATTATAATAAGTGAATTGATAAAAAAGATAAATAAAATTTTTTATTCTTAATCACAAAATGAATTTATGCTTATTTTTTTTAAAGAGTACAAATTTTTCTTTTTTCTGTTGTTATTATGATATATATAAAAGTGATAACTGATTTCATGAT
The DNA here is from genome assembly GCA_003254925.1 of Chamaecrista fasciculata. Taxonomy (NCBI): domain Eukaryota; kingdom Viridiplantae; phylum Streptophyta; class Magnoliopsida; order Fabales; family Fabaceae; genus Chamaecrista; species Chamaecrista fasciculata. Next base: position 65,423 of record QANZ01017402.1, read on the forward strand.
TTGAGTACTATATGACAATTTGAGCAGTAAAAAATTGAAGAAAGAAAAAGGAAATGGATGGAGAAATAGGGGAAAAAGGAAAGGTGATGATGGATGGGAAGAGATCTGCACACCCACAACCCCCTCACGCATTCCACACCTTTTTTCTATACATAAATAGAGGGATTTTTCTTGTTTTTTTTAAAAAAAATAATAAAGGGGAAAAAGAAAAAAAGAAAGTGAAGAGAAGAAGAAGGCAATATAATGGTGGTGGGAATAACAAAAACAAACACGAGAGTCGTCCTAAAGAAAAGCCAAACCCACGCGAAGAACAACAACAACAACAACACCAACACAAGCAAGCAAGCAAAAAGAGAAAGGAACAACAACACCATCTCTCTCTCTCTCTCTTGGACTCATTCGCATCTATCTCTCTTCCCTCTCCTCTCTAGTCTCTACTACTACTACTCTCTCTCTCTCTCTATACATAATATTTACATATAACATATGCTCTTCCTCTTCATCCTCCTCGTGCCGCTGCTGCTCATGGAGGCTACCTAGTCTTCACACATTCATTTCTTCCTATATATCAAATCCATTTCATTTATTTATTTACACTGCCATGGCTGTTCAACCACCTCAATACCCCTCCAATGTCCTCCTTCTTAACACCAGGTTTGAATTTCTTTTTGATTGTCCGCTGTTTCTTAAGTCATCAAAATCAAATAATCAGTTTCTCCCTCCCATTTGTAACATACAGCAGGAACGGACAACAAGGTTATGATTATTCATTACAACCCCAACCCGCAGGTGCAGGAGGATTAATCGTTCATCAACCTCACATGCTCTTCAACAATGGAGGTTTGTCTTTCTTCTTTTTTATTTGCTTTGGTTTCAGAACCAATCTACAAAATCAAAATTGCTCATACATACATACATACAACAAAGCAGGGAAGAGAGGCAGAGAAAGCATTGCGACGATGAATATTGCAGCAGCAGAGGGTGCCGCATCATCATCACCTACTAATAATAATAATAATAATGTTATAAATTCTTCATTATTCTCCTCTATCCAATCTCCTTCTTCCCTCATACCCCTCTCTCACCTCCACAATCAACAGTTACAACCACCTAACGGAAACGGAGTCTCCACAGGCCTTCGTTTATCCTCCTTCGCCGACCGCCAACAAATTCAGTTACATCAACAACAACCACATCATCTTCTTCATCATCACTCCTCTGCTTTCTCATCCCTCTTATCCCAAGATTTCGCTTCCCAAATCAAACAACACAGACACGAAATTGACCAATTCCTTCAAGCCCAGGTGCGTCCTAACTACCTAACAATTCAATCAACAACCATTTCTTCTTCCTTTTTATTTTCTGAATCTCACCGACAGATTTTTCTCAGGAGGAACAGTTACGGCGGACGTTGGCGGAGAAGAGACAGAGACATTACAGAGCACTATTAACCGCGGCGGAGGAAGCCGTCGCGCAGCGTCTGAGAGAAAAGGAGCTCGAGGTAGAAAAAGCCACGCGCCGGAACGCCGAGTTAGAATCACGCGCCGCCCAGCTTAACGTGGAGGCGCAGGTTTGGCAAGCCAAGGCAAAAGCGCAGGAAGCGACGGCGGCGGCGTTGCAATCGCAACTCCAGCAAGCTATTCTCATCACCGGCGCCGCCGCAGAGAAAAACGAAGAGGGCGTGCTGTCGTGCGCCGGAGGCGAAGCGGAAGACGCTGAGTCGGCTTACGTTGACCCGGACCGAGTCACGGCGGCGCGTGGGCCCAAATGTAGAGGATGCGGGCGGCGCGTGGCGTCGGTGGTGGTATTGCCGTGTCGGCATTTATGCTTGTGTACAAAATGCGACGCGCATTTCCGCGCGTGTCCGGTTTGTCTCAACCTAAAAAATTCAACCGTTGAGGTCTATCTCTCTTAGTCTTAGGGCCCTACGGCCCACTAAGAGGCCCAACTATCAAACCAAACAAAACAAAAAAATCCTAATAATACAAACTTTGAAAAAACAAAAAAATTATTTTTTATTTTTTATTTTCTTTATGTGGATGGATGGTAGTAGTACAAAGTACAAACTGGCCTTTATGATATCCAAAGATTTTCTCTCAGGGTGATGTACATGGGCACATGGGTTGTGGTGACATTGCCTTCTTTTTTTTTCTTGCAAATTGAATTAATAGTTATTTATATAATATATTCTTTCATTTGATGAATACTTTTGTCTGATGGCTATTTTACATTGGAAGTGCAGAGAAATGTCAAATGTTCTAGTTTGATTTTAACTTTCCTTTTTTTTTTTCCCCATATATTGTAGGGTGCTTTTTCAGATAGTATATATTGCATGATAAGGAAGCATACTGTGATTTAACTTCAGTGCAGTGCAGTGTGCAGTGAACCCTTTCTTTTAAAATTTTATTTAATATACCTTTTCAGATGAAAATGCAGATAAAGTTGCCACTTGCTATTATGCAAAGCACTGGAGTTTTATAGACATATCTAGTTATGTGACTGAGAAGTAATGTTCTTTTTTAAGATGACACACACAGAATGAGATAATTTTTAGCTGTTTTACTTTAATTGTCTGTCTTACCATAATAGTGCTTAATAAAAGTAAAGCTATATTCTATTTAATGTAGCAAAATCATCAGTATTACGTACAGTATACAACCATACATCACATATAATATAATATATATATATATATTTTAGTCCTACAAAAAAATTAAAAAAAATAAGTAGGGAATTGAAGAGGTAATTGACGGCCATTTTTGTCTTCACTTGTCACAATGTTACGTCGCCGTTTAATGCAGAAATGGTGGAGACATAGAGATAGAAACAAGAGGCAAAAAACAAAGGCCCAGAGTGTAAAATAAATGTAAAGGCCTGTTTGGGTGGTTGCAATACCATATTTCCATGCATCTTATCTCATTCCCTTTATTAAAAACTGTTGCTTCTTCCCAAAACCAACCTTTCAATTAAAGCAAATTCTTCCTCTCCATCCAAACAAAACAAAACAAACAAACAAACACACATACTGTATATAAGCGTCACAATTATTGACTCTTCTAACTCAAGCACCTCATCAATCTTCCTTAACTTTTCTCACTATATATATCCACTAATACAATTCAAAAAAAAGAAAGATTAATTCACATATTAACAAAAAAACAAAAATTGCCCCTTTGATTGAGAAAAATTATATAAGAAATTAATAGGAGAAAATTGAAATAATTAAGAAAGAAGGAAATGGACAAATGTTAGCATCTTCATCTGATTTGATTGTGAAGTTACGTAAATCTATTTATATTAGAGAGAAGAAGAGGTGGAGTTCAATTTGAACACAAATTGATATTAATGGGGTCACTATTATTAGCCATCCTTTTAATTCATTATAAGAGCAAATGGTCAAAACATCAAAATAGAGACATCATGCATTTTATTGTATTTAGTCTCTTCCTCACTAGCTCCGATCTTGAATTATCATATATATATATATATGATATATATGATTTGTAAACTTCTCCTAATTTTAAGGCTGAGTGGTTCTAAGCAGTGACAAGTACATATTGTCACCACATGTGACCCATGCTTCACACTTTTTGTTTTGGTTTATAGTTTAGTCTTCCCTCCTATCTATGAATTCCACCATCTATATATATATATATATTCAAAGTTTCTGACTTTTCAAAATAATTTCTTCTGAAGAACGAAACAAAGAAATCAGATGAGGGTTATTAATTTATACGGTAATATATATTATCGAAACTTGTTGTCGCTTCCGATAATTAATATATATATATATTATTTGTAGGTAAAAAGAAGTTGAGAGATGAAACAAGTTTTGAGTTGTCATGAAGAATGTGATATATATATATATATATATATATAATTTGAACATGCCGGATTCGTATGGTTTCGAGGAGGATCATAGTTTTGTTACTTTGTATTTTTATAATAATTATTGATGGAGAAATTAATAAGTTGGGAATTAACATATATAATTAAATAATTAATCTATTAATCTGAATTCATGAAGCCTGCCAGATTATTCTTCAATTCGTTCTTGGTAGGTGAATGAAAACATGACATATATGGGCACGGATCCTCTGCCGTATCGCACGGTGTGTGGTGCGGTAGGGACCAATAGGGGCGCGTCACGTGACGCCACGTGTGTAGGCACGCCCACATGGCACGCGTCTATTGGTCCCTGCCGCACCGCATATCGTGCAGTACGGCAAAGGATCCTCTTCCGACATATATAACACAGTTAAGCTCATCCACTATGTTGCATAGAAATTAACAAAATAAAGAAAGACCACATTGGTACAGATGATCGAAAATCAATCACAAGATTCCAATGTTGCCGACCTAATTAAGGAAAATAGTCCAACATTGAATTGTTAATTAATATGATTAGTTGACAGGCATGGATGTGGCAGGGGACAAATATATTTTTTTGGTTATTTTAGAAAGTTGAAAAAAAAAAAAGATAAGAGAGAATGAGAGATTGAATTGAGGGTTTTGAATTTTGATTGTTTTCAAGAGGTACAAGTTGAGTATGAATTCAGTGTGAGGGGTAGTTGTTATGATTACAGATGTCACAGTTTGATTCTATTATATATGAGGATAAGAAGGCGACATCATATACATGCAATGCAATTTACATAGTCATACCAAACTGGTTTTGGCATGCATGTACTTGTATGTTTGGTTAATACAATGGATGAATAGTAATAATAATAATGAGTCCTTGTTTATATATATATGAGCTAGGGTTTCACATGATGGGTCGATGGATATATGAATGAACATAATGATGCATGCATATATATGCATACTCCCATGCATGGCATGGCATGGGAATATATATTGAATCCATAAATATATATATATATAAAGATATACATATTATTATTATTAATTTATTATATGAGAAGCATGCACACGGATATTGATGCGATTCATAGTTTTGGGTACATAAAAGCAATGTGGAAGTCCTTACATCACAAATGCTGCCCTTTCCATGCTTGTGATTTGTCAACCAACACACTCAGTACTCATCAGTTTGTACACTTCACTCATAATGGAAGTGGTCACATCATGCATCCCATCTACCTACATTTCATTTCATTGTAATTTAATTTTCCTCTTGTATTTTTTTTCAGTAATTAAGATTTTTTTTAATTAGTACATTGAACTTGGTGTGGCATGGGGGTTGAAACTTTAAAGTTAAAATTGATGAGATGAGAGGCACGCAAGAAAATGCAATTAATTGGGTGAGTGTTGGGCTTTTCTCATTGTGGGGCCCATTACTGACCCAATGAGACAAACTTTGAATTGGGCCACAGTTAAAGTAAAGAAGAAGGCCCACTTTTGCATGAAAGGCATGTCTCCCACCGATTTGAATTTCCAATTCCTAATTACTAAATACTAACTATTCATTAATTGGATGCCAGTATTCTGGGTGTTTAATCTTCTAAGATCATATATAATTTTATAATTTTTTTTTGTTGTCAGTCTCTTCAAAAAAGATATAAAACATAAATGAGTACAAATTGTAGGATTTTATTTAAAATTTGGAAAATAAACTTAACATGTCCTGACATGTTAAACCTTTGGTTTTTATTAATCTTTTGATAAATCAAATTTTAAACCAAAGTTACTCATTTCACTTTAGTAAAACCAATAGTATGTAAGTTATAGTAAGTTGTGTAGTACAGCTTTGTTTGTGTCCTTATTTTCTCTTTTGTGCTAAGTCATAAGGTGGGTGGTTAGCTGTATATCTGTTTTTTTTTTGTAAACCGCTTATATAACTAAACACAAATAAAGTACTACATTACAACACTATGTAACTGAACTTAGTGCATCCTAAAGCAGCTCTGGACCTACACATAGAAACTAATAACGAACTGCACACATACTTGGAATATAAATAAACACAACTAGGTCCTAATAATAACTTTACATCAGAAACTAAAGCATACAGACCAAGAGAGCACCCCTTACTCTTAATGATATTAATGATGCTCCTATCATTACACAAAAGAACTTCAAAAGCTGCATAGTTTCATTTGCATATACTCCTACGGAGAAAAGTGAGGCTATGAGGCACATCATTCCCTGTGCTGCTATACCCTTCCAGAAACAGACGTTTAAGGTCCTTACCCATGAACATGCCGCACACAAACCACAGCTTTCCATAGAACTTCATTTTCAGCAAGTTGACCCAAACAACATTATGGAACACAGGAACAGGGGGTTGATGAAGAGGATTTGGGCCTGTGATGGCTTTGGCAGGCGTTAAAGAGTCATTGAAAGCATTTTCATACAAGTTGCACCTGGAAATGACTTCATTAATCACTAAAAAAGGATTGGGGCTTGAATTCTTCCACATGCATTTGTTACGGTGAAACCAAAGAGCATCCAAGGTAGTAAGAATAGCTCTCCAAACCCAATAGAGACCCTCTTTATGAGTTTTCCACAGCTCCAGCCAGTATCTAATCCAAGGGGAGATAGAAGAGCAGGAAATGTTGTGGTTTTTTATCCCCCAAAGGAAGACCATACCAAACAGCTCTAGAAAAATTACAATGCAAAAAGAGATGATCAACAGTTTCCTCATCTTCATGACAAAAGATACATCAGGTATCAAGCAGCATATGATGAAGCCTAAGGTTGCAACAGGTGCTAACAGAATTCGTGATGACCTTCCAAGCAAATAGCAACACTCGAAACGGAATCTTACTCTTCCAAAAGTCCTTCCACGGGAAGTCCGAAACTGGGGTGGCATTAGATGCTCCAAGTAACATATTAGAAATGAGGAAATTGTACCCCTTTGCCACAGAGTATTAGTGAAATAGATAGTTGTAACTAATAGTTAGTTTGTAACTAATAATTAGAGTTGGTTTAGAGTTAGTTGGGTGTATTAGTCTTTAGCTCAGCTAATATAGAAAATACAGTCATTCATTACTTCATTTTCTATCTTTCCTCAATCTTGATGTTGCTCGTGATGTTGTGTTTGATGAGTATTCTTTTCCTTGTCAGAAACTTCAAAATTCAGTTTCAATCTCACCTAAAAATTCATCTTCTGCCATTCCTCCTCTTATTGCTTCTTCTTCTACAAATACATCTTCTCAATTTTCCTCTTCTATTAATCATTCAGCTTCTTCTTCTTCATCCTTACCACACTCTTCTTCACATCATTCAGCTTCTTCTATGTCCTCACCTCACTCTTCTTCTCATATACTTCCTCAAACAGTTTCCCCAGTTCATCCATCCACAGAACATACAGTTTCTCACACTACAAATCAATCTCATTCTATTCCTTACCAAGGCATAATTACTAGGTCACGCAATGGTATCTTTAAACCCCAAAGTTTTCCTCACTCATACTATTCCTTCTACTCTCTCAGCTGCACTAAAAGATCCCAATTGGACAGCTTCCATGAACGATGAATTTCAGGCACTTCAAAGGAATTCGACTTGATCTCTTGTTCATTTACCAAAAGGTTGTCATGCAATAGGGTGTAAGTGGGGTTTTCGAGTAAAAGAGAAGTCAGATGGTTCCATAGAAAGGTATAAGGCTCGTTTAGTAGCCAACGGGTTTCTTCAGAAAGAGGGTTTGGATTACCAAGAGACTTTCAGTCCTGTTGTTAAGCCACAAACAATTAGGATTATACTATCTCTTGTTTTATATCAGAATTGGAATGTGAGTCAAATTGATGTTAACAATGCGTTTCTTAATGGTTTTCTTGAAGAGGATGTTTATATGTTGCAACCGCCAGGATTTGAAGCCTCAGACAAGTCATTAGTTTGCAAACTCCATAAATCACTTTATGGATTAAAGCAAGCACCAAGGGCTTGGTTCTCTCGTCTGTCACAAGCTCTTTTCTCCTTTGGTTTTCATGCTAGTAAATGTGATCACTCATTGTTCATTCGTAGGATGAATGAAAAAGTTTTGTTTGTTTTTGTCTATGTTGATGATATTTTGATCACTGGTTCAGATTCTGCTGATGTTCAGTCTCTCATTACCAAATTAAATGCTACTTTCTCCTTAAAAAATCTGGGTGCTTTAAATTATTTTCTTGGGGTCAAAGTGACTAAAAATACAGATGGTTCTATTTTTTTTTCTCAAGAAAAGTATGTTCATGATCTTCTAAAGAAAGTTGGTTTGGAAAATCTTACTTCTTCTCCCACTCCAATGTCTAAAGGTGCTAAATTGTGTAAAGATTCAGGTGCTATGTTCTCAGATCCTCATTTTTATCGCAGTATAGTTGGTGGGTTGCAATATCTTACCATGACAAGACCAGATATTTGTTTTGCTGTGAATAGAGTTTGCCAATTTATGCAGGCTCCTACATGTTCTCATTGGCTTGCTGTAAAGAAAATCCTTCGTTACATTAAGGGTACTGCTTCTTTTGGTATTCATCTAACTAAGCCGACATCTTTTACCATTACTGGATTTTGTGATGTAGATTGGGGGGCTGACTTGGATGATCGACGTAGTACCACGGGTTTTTGTATATTTTTTGGAGATAATCCTGTAAGTTGGTCATCCAAAAAGCAGTGTGTTGTATCTCGTAGTAGAACATAAGCAGAGTATAGGAGACTAGCTGCTGTGGTGGCAGAAGTTTCTTGGTTACAGTCACTATTATCTGAGTTGGGTGTTCATTTATCTGATCCTCCTTCTATCTTATGTGACAATTTGAGTGTTGTTCATATGACAGCAAACCCGATATTACATGCTCGAACCAAGCATATTGAGCTTGACATACATTTTGTTAGAGACAAAGCAATAGCTGGGCTTATTTCAGTTCAACATATTTCTTCAGAGGAGCAAGTTGCAGATGGGTTTACCAAAGCTTTGTCCAAACATGTATTCTCAAGTTTCAGAGACAAACTGATGATTATGCCTTCCTTCCCATCAGTTTGAGGGGGGATATTAGTGAAATAGATAGTTGTAACTAATAGTTAGTTTGTAACTAATAATTAGAGTTGGTTTAGAGTTAGTTGGGTGTATTAGTCTTTAGTTCAGCTAACTCATTTACTGTATAAATACTTTACTGATGTACTATTCATTAGCTAATATAGAAAATACAGTCATTCATTACTTCATTTTCTATCTTTCCTCAATCTTTTATCAGTTCATAACACAGAGTATTCACCCGTAGTAGAAATGTTCCAGACCAATTTATTCTTTAAACCACAGACCGAGGGCACATGACTAGTGAATAAAGAAGTAAGGTGAGAGTCATACATACTTTTAATGAGACCAAGGTTCCAAGAGCATGTAGAGACGTCCCACAAATCCGCCACAGAGAAGATACCAGGAGGACCATTCCAAGGAGCAAGCCACCGCTTACTTGTGACATCAATGTCAGTACCCCGCTTCCCACCTTTGATACCTGTAATTTGCTTCTCAGCCTCAGCCTTCAAGAGGGCCATCGAGAGGACATTTGCACAGATGATCAAAAGGTATGGTGACAACGGATCTCCTTGACGAAGACCACGTTGTGGGAGAAAGCTGCCAGCCATTTGACCATTAAAAAGCAGGGTAAATGAAACCGTTGAAACACATTGCATTAACATATTGATCCAATGCATAGGAAAATTCATCTGACGCAAGACCATCTCCATAAAACACCAATGTACTCTGTCATACGCCTTGTAGAGGTCAATCTTTGCCACTCCCCAACAAGTTTTAACTTTCTTTGCATTGTGGACATAATTAACCAATTCCGCTGCTAGAAAAGTGTTATCAGAGATTAATCGACCTTTTATAAAATCCGACTGAAACGGCGCAATGACATCCTGCATCATATGTTGAAGCCTGTTGACTATAATCATTGAAATGATTTTGTAAACTGCGTTACAGAGGCTAATAGGGCAAAAATGCTGAATATTGGTGGGATGCTGACTTTTTTTTATTGAATTATGAGCACTTACCAACCAATTTGCTGACACATGAATTTATGGGTTTGGATACACCAATGTGTGACCAATAACTACTAAACAAAATTATAACAATTCAAAACTGTTCTGTAATCATGGTAATTATTTTTTCATTTAAAAATTATTTATTACTTCTAAACTAATATCTCAAAGGTTATAGTTAGAAAAAAAAAACTCAATTTTTAAGTATGGGAAACAAAAGGTCTTCATTCTAGTATTAGAGGAACCGTCTTTTAGAACAAATTATCTAAATTAAATTTAAGCAAACTCTATGGCTGAGTGTAATAAACATTATTATTTTCTTTTTCTTGCCTATCTAGTATTTAAGACTTTATTCCGATTAATTGATCATGTGGTGCATTTGGTTATAACGAAAGAATAGTCTTTAAAGAATTATACATTATATTTTTTAGGGTAAATTACACTTTGGTACCCTGTGGTTTGACCCTATTTCACTTTGGTACCCTGTGGTTTAAAACTTGACACTTTGGTACCCTGTGGTATTCTCCATTAACACTTTGGTACCCTTTGGAGCTATTTTGTAATTTTAACCATAATAAATTTTACAAAAATTACATATTGACCCCAAAAAAATTTTAAATTTTTCATTTTAGTCCCTATATAATATGTATCCAAGGACCTATTTATAATTTTTTGAAAAAATTTTGGGGTCAATATGTAATTTTTGCAAAATTTGTTATGGTTAAAATTACAAAATAGCTCCAAAGGGTACCAAAGTGTTAATGGAGAATACCACAGGGTACCAAAGTGTCAAGTTTCAAACCACAGGGTACCAAAGTGAAATAGGGTCAAACCACAGGGTACCAAAGTGTAATTTACCCTATTTTTTATTTGTATATTTGTAAATATCTTTTTCATTAATAACTTTTTTTCATTAATAACTTTTTCGTATTAGATATTTTTTCAACTGGTTTATTTCCAGAATGACTAGTTGGCCTTTCTGTAAGAGTTTGTCATTTTCCTTTCGTGTATTCCTTCGTGATGTAAACTGTATATATGTATACCTTGCTGAATTAATGAAATCATTCCATTATCTTGCATTTTGTACATGGTATCAGAGCTAGATTTGCAAGTTAACCAGATAATTGTATGGCCTTAAACAGGCTTCCCGCGAATGGAATAATAAATTCACTGCTTAACTCATCAAATTTGGTTTTTTTACAGTTTTCACACGACTTCTACCTTTTCACCAAAGATTGTGCCACAGATTTTCTTACTCCTATAGTATATGTTGATGACATCTTGCTCACAGGACCTAATGACCATGATCTTGAGGTTGTTAAGACTTGGATGATTTGTTTACAATCAAAGATCTTGGACCTACAAAGTACTTTCTAGGAGTTGAAATAGCTCGCAACACTTCAAGAACCTTTATCTATCAACATAAATATATCCAAGATATTATTAGAGACACTCACTTAATTGATGCCAATACAGTTGTTTCTCCACTACCCAAAGGACATAAATTTCACACAGATACCCCACTCTTAGCTGATGCAGAACAATACAGAAGGCTTGTAGGGAGATTACTCTATCTTAATCTCACCCGACCTAACATCACTTATAGTATGCAACAACTAAGTCATCTTTTTGCCACACCTTCAGAATGTCACATGCAGGCAGCATTTCATGTTGTCAAATACTTGAAGGGAACTTCTACTTTAGGTATTTTCTACTCATCTACCTCAGATTTTCACTTAGAAGCATATTGTGATAGTGACTTGGCTCCTTGCCATGAAACTAGACGTTCCCTTTCAGGCTATTGCATCCTTCTTGGTACCAATGCTGTTTCTTGGAAAACCAAGAAACAAACAACAGTCGCATGATCATCATGCGAAGCAGAATATCGCAACATGGCTAATGCAGTTTGTGAGACTTGGATCACCTATCTGCTTTAAGATTTTCGCATCATTCCTCACACACCTATTTCTCTATGGTGTGACAAAAAATCCGCACTACACATTGCAGCAAACCCAGTGCATCATGAACACACTAAGCACATTGAAATATATTGCCACATTGTGCGTGACAAGTGCAAAGAGAAGTTCATCATTTCTCAACATGTGCCTTCTTCACTTCAGCTAGCAGACATTTTTACCAAGGCTCTTGCTTCTCCCCAACTCACTTATCTTATGGTCAATTTGGGTCTTCTTTTTCATTCGCCTCCAACTTGAGGAGGGATGTAAAGAATTATACGTTATATTCTTTATTTATATATTTGTAAATATGTTTTCCTTTAATAGTTTTTTGTATTAGATATTTTTTTCAACTGATTATTTCTAGAATGGACAACTGGCCTTTCTGTTAGAGTATGTTATTTCCTATCATGCATTCCCTCATGATGTAAGTTGTATATATGTATACCTGAATGAATAAAATCATTCCATTCTCTTGCATTTCGTACATTGTCTAACAAAAATAATTTCATTTATAAGATTTTAAATTCAAGAATTAATTTAAATGATATTAAACTACTTACCACTTAGATCAATCATTGTTAATACACAAATTATCGTTGAGTAATAATAATAGATGCTTTCTCATTTTAAATATCAAAACTTGATTGGGATTTAACTATAACTCTCAATTAAAGAAAGAGAATGCTGGAAATGGATATTAGAGACATAATATTCTCTAATGCAAAAGATCTTTTGCGAATTCGTGTACAGAGCATACTTATATTTTTCTCTATTTTGTTAAAAAAATAATTAAAACTAAAAAGTTATTCTATTTCAATCAAATACTTTCCACGTTACATAAGCAGCAAATAAAAAGATACTTTAATCAAAATAGGTAATATTATGAGTTAAAACAAATAAAACAATATAAGTATGTAAATTTCAAATTTCAAAAAGAATAATTCTTTTCCAAAACATAGAAGTATGTCATATAGTTCAGACATTTACTAACATGGGTTTTTTTTTTATATTATACTATTTTTTTGTTGGGCTTTTTTGGACTGATGTTGGATCAAAATTGTTAAACTCAAGACTTTTTATTTTCTTTGGTAAAATTGTTAAACTAAAGTTAAGAAACAGATCTACCACACTTTGATGGGCTGTCTTATTTTGGGTCTTATATGGGCCTTATTAAATGGTCTTCGTGAAAGCATGAGTGNATATATATGATTAGTTGATTAAATCTAGATACAATGAAAGAGTTACATCTTTCAAAATCTGGAAGAAAATTACAAAAGACAGAAAAATACTTGTTTTGTTGAAATTCTAACAATTTTTTGGTAATGGCATGAAACATAAATTACTAGTTTGAAAAGCTCTTAAACTACATGATAGTGCATGTGATACTAAAGTGAAATTAATCTAAATTATCTGGACTCAATATAATCAACCCTTCAATATATTACTTAAAAAATATTTTCTTGGTCCAGATGATATATATTTAACAACCTAATAGGCAAAAAGTCATTTCACCATAAATTTTGGTAAGAAAATCCGTCCCAATAAACTAACTAGTGGTACAAGCAGCCACCAACATACCATTCACTACCTAAACGACTCACCTCATTATATATATATTATATATATGGCCCACCTAATATACCTTTACCCAAGAAAACCATGTAACTCAACTAATCAATGTTTGGTGTGTGATGCTAAAAGTACAAAGGTGAATGACAATAAATCTTTAATTTTCACTTTACACTCTAAAAAGATGTTCAACAATAAATAATTATCATCATATGGGTTTAAAACTTTGTTGTTATCATAAAAGAGAATAAAAGATGGGTAGGAAAACATTGATTACATTTAGCCAGAAAGTGCAAATTTGAATAGTAAGAGGCCAAGAGCATCTGGTTTTCTCAAAAAGAGGAGAACTTTATACACTTTCTTTTCTTTATCCTATATAGTATTATATGAAATATCAAATATGATGGCATTAGGACTTAGGAGCATCAAGTCATAATTAAGAAGGGACCATTCAACAAAAAGGACCATTAACATAATAGATTGTATTTTCATGGCACGATTTGTGTTTGTGAAAGTAGTGAAACCGAATCCTCCCTTGTCTTTTATGTTGCACTTTTACTTTTCTATAATTCATTATATCGCTCCACCCCTTTTTGGTCGTCCACATTTTAAAATTATAGTACAAAATCAATAATAAGAGAAAAATTATTATTTAATCCATTCTTTTTTACTGAATTAACGATTTAGTCCCTCATTTTTTTTTGGTGAATTCTCATTTATTTTACATATATATTTGCGTGCTCATTAGGACACGCAAAGCCTCTAGTAACATATATTCAGATGAACAACAAATTCAACATTAACTGCGAGTGCTACATTTTATTTTATATGTGAATAATGAGTCCATATTTTCCTTTTTGTATTATTGGCATTGCTCAACTTTCTCGCTTTAACTTGAGGACTTTGTATTGCTTCTCCTCCATGTGACGAAAGCTTTGGGATAATTTATTATTGCTTTCTAGACCCTTTTTATTTTTAATTATCTCCCACACTATATAAAACGTAAGACAGAGAGAAAGTTTGATGCATTCTTTTGTTTTATTATTATTCTTTTTTTTTTGAAAAAAAAAATACGCTTGTGAAGTTTAATATATATTTCATTCAATAAATTATTTTTTTACGTAATATTTGTCTGTTTAATAGACAATAAAAATATGTAATTACTTCCATTATATTAAGTACGAAGGTATAGTTTCATATCAAAGAGTAGCATTAACTTAACTATATTTACTATGTTTAGCCGAAAAAGCAAATTTTCAAGATATCTTGCAAATTTTCTATATATATATTTTTTAAATATTTGTGCCTTCATCTTCAATAAAATTAATATGTTGAACCCTCCAAATAAAAAGTAGAAGAATCCAATTTGGCCTTATTAATGAAGACCCCTTATTCAGGCCAAAAAATGAAGTGCCCTTATTCAGGCCGAAAAAATGAAGATCCCTTATTTGGCTAAACATAGTAGATATAATTAAAGGGTTTTATCTAACAATTTGGGATAACAGTACATTTTAATTAACCTTCAATAATAATATATTAAGAAAAAGCTTTAGAAGCTTCCTTGCTTGCGTTGATCATTAGATATTATCCTTTTCAATTACAGTACGCGTAGCCCACAGACAAAGTCGTTGAGCAGTCCTAATTCTTAAAATTAAAGTGAAAAATGACAATTTTCTTAGTTTAATATATAAAAGATAAAATTACTGAATTCATTTATTTTAAATAAAGGAACTACAAGTAATTTAATTTCATTGGAAAATATATTATTGAAAACTTAATAGTTTCCAATATATAAATCACAAAATAATTATCAGATTTGAAAAATAAATTGATGGTTAAATTGATAGACTTGAAAATTTTGAAGAGTAAATTACTAATAATTTAACAAGTATTATAGTGATGTTGACTTTACCTAATGCTTAATTCATGTATGTATGGTATCACTTTTATATATGTATTAATGTAACTTTCTGGTTTGGGTTTGTTGATAGACTTTTTGACTTATTTTGCTCGGTTTTGGAATATTCAAAAGCTACGCACAATTATAGAACGTTGTGGAGGAGAGCCTATTAATGAGTAGTGTTTTTAGTTTGGTTTATTTATGTTTGTTAAACTGAGATCTTAACTTAATTAAGTTATTAAAAATAAAAGTCTGATTGAGATAGAATGCCCTTTAGAGGTTGATTTGAAATCATTGTTATTAAATGAATAAAACGCATAATTTATTTTTTAAAAAAATTAATCACTTTGTAGAAAATGTTTTTAAATTTTGAAGAGTGTTGATAAGCCTTATATTTTTTTTTT
>QANZ01017402.1:81208-92640 GCA_003254925.1 Chamaecrista fasciculata
TTTTTTTGTAAAAATATATTTTATTGAAAAATTATTTTTTTAATAATTTTATTATATTTGTATTTTTCATCCATCTAGAATAAAAAATAATAGTTCTAGTAATTAATAGTAAAAAAATAAAAAATAAAAATTGAATTTTTCAATAAAAAATTCAAAAAAAACAGTTATTTACCCAAAAATTTAAAATTCATGATATTTTTTTGACTTTTCAATATTAAAAGAAATTAGCACAAAGATAAAAGCTCACGAAGTCTAATGTATTTTAACTTTATTAAATATATATTCTTAGTCCTCCTAATTCCTAAAGATGTGAAGCCTAAGCTCTAATGGGTTCCTTATTGGGCCATAACATGGGTTCCTTATTGGGCCATAACCTTCAGGGTATGTCAGGGCCTACTCTAATGCCACAACCTAGGAAAAGGAATAATTTTTAATTGGATTTATCTAACTTTGTCACGATCGCGTAAAGGGATCCATGATCGGCACGAATCACAAGGAAGACCCCATGGCCCGTAAGCCTGACGTCATCATATACACAACCAAAAGTACTCTAACATATACATCTAATGATGACTTATAATACATTTTCCTTGATCATGACTTTAATAAAAATTTCGACAAAACTTCCTCTATAAGTAGAGAGGGGTTCATAAGTCATACAACATTCAATATTGGTCAAACCGTTCAACAGAGAGCTCTGCTCTCGATAGAAAGAAATCAAAATAGATACAAAAGAAGGCTCTATCTTCATCACAATTCAATTTAAACGGAAACATAAAACTTCTCTGACTGTAAATTTAACGGAGCACTCTAGAGTCAAATACGTAAGATAAGTGAATCAAAGTCGAGGAATCAAATAAAATATCCACACGAACAAGTGTGTGGAACTCCAGAAGGTCTAGACAGCACTAGGAGATCGTTCTTGCAACTTGAAACTAAAAATGGTGAACAACGGGGAGAGTCAAGAGACTCAGTGAGTATTCTAATTTATTCTAGTCGTGGACGGCAAGGTATCCCCACTAGTTTCAAAATCATAGTGCATGCATATAATAAGTTCATATCTTGATCATATATCACGAATCAAATATCTGTAGCATCACTTTTTGAAGTCAGAGTCATCGTAATCAAA
This sequence comes from Chamaecrista fasciculata, assembly GCA_003254925.1. Classification (NCBI taxonomy): domain Eukaryota; kingdom Viridiplantae; phylum Streptophyta; class Magnoliopsida; order Fabales; family Fabaceae; genus Chamaecrista; species Chamaecrista fasciculata. The sequence continues at coordinate 82,338 of QANZ01017402.1, forward strand.
TCCCATAATACATATCACAATTTGAATGATCATATGAATCACATACTTGCACATCCAATGAAAATCGCATAAATTCCAAATCCACGTAATCGTTCAAAATCATTTCACAAATTTGAAATACATTTCATCATAAAACCCATGGGTGGCGCCCTCATTACCGGTGAGTGAAATCGAAGGTCCTGCAAATGGCCTATCCCGCAAGAACAAATAGACTCCCCACCTCAAGGGTTGGAGACGGTCTACCGTGGCACGACCCCGAAAGCCTAGAACCATTCCTCTTGTGGCACGTCCCCGAAAGCCTAGATCCATGCCCACATCACATCCTGGCCAACGGATGCTGTGACTCCGGGACCGAAAGCCCAATTGGTACCCATAACGAAAGAACCAACGATTCACCCAACCAGCCAAAAAAAACATTTTTCAAATAAAATCAAATCTCATTTTCATCATAGTATTTGTCAAAATATGATATCATACACATTAGTTTCAAATGAGCTTTTCAAACATATTTTCGAAGAAACTTTAACCTTGCCAAAAACAATATGCACAAACATATCACATAAGCATGATAAATCAATTTATAAAATAGAGAGGATACTCACTGAGTCTCTTGACTCACCCCGGTGTTTACCATTTTCAGTTTCAGGTTGCAGGAACGATCTCCTAGTGCTGTCTATACCTTCTGGAGTTCCACACACTTGTTCGTGTGGATATTTTATTTGATTCCTCGACTTTGATTCACTTATCTTACGTATTTGACTCTAGAGTGCTCCGTTAGATTTACAGTCAGGGAAGTTTTATGTTTCTGTTTAAGTTGAATTGTGATGAAGGCAGAGCCTTCTTTTGTATCTATTTTGATTTCTTTCTATCGAGAGCGGAGCTCTCTATTGAACGGTTTGACCAGTATTGAATGTTGTATGACTTATGGACCCCTCTCTACTTATAGAGGAAATTTTGTAGGAATTTTTATTAAAGTCATGATCAAGGAAAATGTATTATAAGTCATCATTAGATGTATATGTTAGAGTACTTTTGGTTGTGTATATGATGACGTCAGGCTTACGGGCCATGGGGTCTTCCTTGTGGTTCGTGCCGATCACGGATCCCGTTAGGCGGTCGTGACAAAGTTGGTATTAGAGCAATGGTTAGGTCACTGTGTCTAACTGCACATTTTAAGGTTTCTTCTGATTGGTTAGTAGAGCATTTCATATCTTGAAATCTACACAAATTCATTTAAAAGATAATTTTTAATGTTTGAAAAGTCACTTCACCAATCAAAATAAACCTTAACATGTGCCCTTAGGGCACATGTTAGAAGGACCCTTTTTAATTATTCACATGTGGACCCAAACGAAAAAAAAATACTAGGCATAAACTCTATTTTACATTGTGTGTTTAAAATCTATCTTTAGATTTGATTTTGATTAAGCTTGGAGCTCACTTGCGTCACTCGACCCACTCACAGTATTATATAATTTTAAAGATTTTAATCATGCGTCTATATTATGTAATAGGAGATAAAGGTTGAATGATACAACTTCAAGGCTTGGCCTGATTGCCTGAAAGTGAATTGGAGGGTGATTCCATATGGAAATCTCCAAATTTTTGAAAATTTTAAAAGCATACAGTGCAAACTACTACTAAACTAAAAGATCGAAGAACTATGTCAATATCATATAGTGGAAAACGTCACAAAATTTATTTATTCGAGAAATAATTCTGGATATATCAGCAGAAACTATTATATTAAACTTTAAAAAAAGGTAAATTAAAAACTTGATTGAGTATTGGGAGTTGTTGAAGAATTTCTAACGATTCATGATTTCATGATAAGGTCCTTTTTTTTTCAAGCTCTTTTTTTTTTGAACCAATTTTCAAGCTCATTCAGTCTATGGCACTTGATTGGCCAAAAATATAATGTCTACGGCACTTCACCTAAATTATTTTACACTTAACCCATGTTGCATTTATAATGGGAGAATTATCGACCAACTAGTTATTTTGGTTTTCAAAAACAATGAGATTGATTTTATTTTGATCATAAAATTATTTTTTGTTTTATTTTGATCTTTAAATTTTTGTATTTGTTCCACTATCTAAAATATGATTTCATTTATTATTTTTAATTTGGACAATTGAGATGACAAATATTCTCTCTTATATGTTATAATAAGTGAGTTGCCAAATAGAAAAAAAAAATTCACTCTTCAGAAGAAAAATTAATAACATTTTTATTCAATTTGTGATTAAAAAGAATTTTTTTTTATCTTNTATGTTCAAAACATATTTATAAAATGATTGGCCCTAGGGCACAATCTCCAACACACCCGTGTCTCCTCAAGATAAAAGTAGATACGTGTAGCTTGAGCTATCACCGCTCCACAATGATCAAGATTTTAACAGGGTGTTTTATTGATGGTATTAAAACTTAAGATTTTATAAGGGTTCAATTTTAGGTTCAATTTTAAATCCAATTTTAAAATTAAACGAGTGTGCCAAGTGTTTGTCCCCATGTATCATATACATATAAACACATGCACGAATTTTGTATCTCATATAAAATCCTATGCTCGTATCGAATACGTGGTTGTGCATACAAAACATAAAATTTGCTTGTTAAAATCACGACCCCTAAACATGCATCTAGCGCCAATTGTATCATATACAAAAACTAAATGCATAAAATAACCGTGTTTAGATATGGCTCATCTACCCTAAATTCCCTCAAGCCAATGAGAGAATCTTTCTAAAAGAAAAAGGGAAAATTACATTGGGAAACCTCATTTGAACATATGAGGGGAATGAGGTGAGAAAAGAAATTACATCCAGAATTTAGGGAGACGACACGCAAGCCGTATTTACCAAAATAAGACCTAGAGCCATATCCAACACCATACTCAAACATACATGTGCAATTCATATATATATATATATAAATATACACGGCATAAACATTCAACAACACAAAATGACTTTGATTGTGTTCAATTAGGGTTTGTGCAATTTAACATGCCTTCTTGAAAAATAAGTCTTGCATCAATAATTCAAGAATTTAAGAATCATATTCAAGAAGTCGAATCTATTGACCCAAAAATTATAAATTCACAATTTACAATTTTCGGCCACCCTACAATAAAATAATCAAAACAATTTTAATTAAAAAACACATAGGGTTTCGGCCAAGACCTAAACTTTTCAAGAAAATTTTTAATCAATCAAATTGATTACCTTATGTATCAAATACATAAATTTGCACCATTCTTAGATTAGGTTAAAATCGTGTGGTGGATAATCGCAAAAATTTTAGCGAATCGAATGAAAAACGGTAAATGTATAAACATACATCAACATGTATATTCACAAAACTAGCATAAACACAAAAATAACATGGCTCTGATACCACTGTTGGAGATTATTGAACAAACGCAGTGGAAAAGGTAAAATTAAATTTTTTTACAAAACTTATAATCTCCTCCATAGGATCCACTACTTGTGTTTATACTAGTGAGAAAAGACGTTTACCTAAATCAGACGGTTTCTTGAAAGGTTGCAATTTCAAGAAGTCCACAGTCTCGTGTACTTCCTCTGCCGGTGATCCACACGAACAGTTTGGCAGATACTCAGGTGCTAGCCTCCAATCTCTTCTCCAAGAGATTATGGGAACGGATCTACGATCTTGGAATTTCAAGAACACTTCTTGAAATATTCAAGAACCAAGTGGCGCACACCAAGAACCAATTTCTTGGCCACACTACTCTAGGTTTAGCGCCTCTCTCTCTTCCTCACACACAAATCGCCTCTAAAACCCTAAGTTTACGGTTAGTCGAACTCTCCCTCTTTCTCTTAGAATAGGCGAGTTTCCTCTTCCATTCTCTCTCTGAGTTATGCGACTTCTGTGTGTATTTATATAGAGTCCCCACTCCTTAAATTAGGGAATCACCAAATCTTGATTATAAGATTACATTAATATTATAATTCAAAATTAAAAGGCAATCTTTAATTTAAATTTCAAGATCATATCTTGAAATCCAGGATGCACACTTCCCATTGGTTGGAATGAGCCAAGAGGATTTGAATTCTTAATTAAAATATTACATTAATATCATAACTTAAAATTCAAAATGCATTCTTGAAATTCAAAATGCAAGATCAAATCTTGCATTTGAATCTTGAAGAATGCGCCACCCCCTTAGTGTTTTTATAGGAATTTAATAAATAAGATAACAAACCTAACTCTTAGGAAGTTGTAATTTTATTAATATCCTTAACAAATTGAATTAAAATATTACCCTAATATCTTAATTCAAATTCAAATCTTCAATTCAAATTCAAATCTTGAATTCAAATTTAAATCTTGAATTCAAATTAACAAAATCATATTTTATCAATTAATTTAAGAGTGAGGCGCCACCCTCCTCTTGTTATCCTTCAATATTAGAGAATTTAATAAATCAATAATCCCCTAACTCTTAGGAGACTTAGTCAATTGATTATTCCCCAATATTTTAAACAAGAATTCAATTGTAAATAGATTAATCAAATTAACTATTTAACAATTAATATATTTAAATTTGTCTAACAAATTTAAATATCACAAATGTAGATTTTATTTAAAACAAGACTTTGTTGGGAAATCAGGGCCCCAAGCGCGCAGCGGAAGCAAAAATATAAAATAAAACTAAACTTTAAATGGCGCAAAGGACCAAAATGATTTCCCTACGGATCCGCTAGCAGAATTTAAACCGGTGAAGGATAGAGCTATACCTCAAGGTTTCAATCGGTCCGGTTGAACGGTGCGTTTCTCAGAAGTCCACTTGACGCGTCCTTCCTCCGCCACGAGCAGTTTGTTGGCACCAAGGTGCTAGCCTTCTGTTCTTTTCTCCAAAAGAACCTGGGAACTCGAATTTACAGTTCTTCAAATTCAAGAACACTTTCTTGAACTTTAAAGAAAGGTGGCGCAAAAAAAAGAACTCCTTCTTGATTTTCCCTCTCTCAAAACCCTAGTTATGAAAAACCTAATGAGTAAACTACCAAATTGGTCCCTGGATTATTGGCTCGCTGATAGATTGGTCCTCAAATTTAGGAAATTGACAAATAGGTCCCTAAATTTTTCTAACGAGTCAAATAGGTCCCCGAATTTTTCTAATGTTAGTCAAATAGGTCTTCGAATAACATGCACAGAAGGACCTATTTGACAAATGTTAGAAAAATTCGGGGACCTATTTCACTCGTTAGAAAAATTTGGGGACTTATTTGTCAATTTCCTAAATTCGGGGACCATTCTGTCAGCGAGCCAATAATCCAGGGACCAATTTAGTAGTTTACTCAAAACCTAATTTTCTCTCACACTCTTGGAGAAGATGAAGTTTCTCTCTCTAGGCTTTTTGGAGTAGGCGACTTTCTCCTCTTGTCTCACAAAGGAAGAAAGCAAAATTACACTAATGAGAATTAGGTCAGCCAAGTCGACTTTGCTTAGCCTTTTATAGTGTAGGGGAATTTTGATAATTATAATTAGGGAATCCCTAAATTATAGGATTATCAAATTATAAAATTATAAGATTACAATAATATTATAATTTTAGGACTTGAATTCTTAACTAAAATATTACCTTAATATCTTAATAGAATTCAAAATGCAATCTTTGAGAATCAAATTGGAAGATCAAATCTTCCTCCTTGGACCCACCAAAGAAGGCGCCATCCTCCCCAATATTTCTTTGGAATTTTATAAATCAAAAACAATCCTAACTCTTAGGAACTTATTATCTTCCAAAGATTTTGAATTAAAATATTACCCTAATATCTTTAATTCAAATCTTTTGAATTTGAAATCTAGATCAAATCTTTTGAATTCAAATTCATGACTTTAATTAACAAAAAAATTCCATTAATTAAATACACCTTATATGAGGCGCCACCCTCATCTTGTTTTATCCTAATATTAGTGAATTTAATAAATCAATAATCTCCTAACTTTTAGGAACATTATCTAATTTATTATTCCCTAATATTATAATTGTAAATAGATTAATCCAATTAACTATTTAACAATTAATATATTTAAACTTGTCTCACAAATTTAAATATCTCAACCGTAGATTTAATTTAAGACAAGACTTTATGTCCCAGACATTTATCTATGTCTTAAATTGTGTCACCGGAGCGACTCACGAATTAACCCTAATTCGTGTCCCTTTAAGCGGTGTCCAGATCCTACTTATGTGTGACCCAGCAGGCCCCACATGAAGTTGGCAGCAAGCCATCTCTATGACTCACAAGTCGAGAGCGGACTCTAGCAAGCCATCACGACTTCCCAAAACACGTGAGTTATCGTTTTATCAAAAAGACCGATTTAACCTTAGTACCACCTCGTCATAGACCCTATTGTCACACAATATCTTGGTCATGGATTAGGCACGGGAAAGTCATCCATAATCCAAACCTCAACTTTCTCGATTTCCTGAGTAAGTCCCAATTTCCTAAGTGGCCACTCTTTCCTTGGACAGACTCATCGAGGGCGCCAGTTAGATATCTCTCATCTATATATGAGGGACAAAATCCCATCTTGGTCAACCACATTCCTCAGCACTGCAATCAACCATACCCGTACCTAGCCCTTATGGCTACCCTGCTACGGGCAACGTTAGACTAGGCCAAAGTCTGACAACTGCAACGCCGGCATAGTCAAGACCTCAGGTCTAAGGCATCGTGACAGGCGTATAGGAGAGACTAGCTAATGACTAAACCCATGCAGGACTCTCCGGGTCAGTCCAGCAACTTGTAACCCCTTACTCATTGCACCATGACTCTCGCGCGACATCTAGTGCATGTATCTGTTGGAGATTGTGCCCTAGGGGCCAATCATTTTATAGATATGTTGTGAACATATCAATTAATTTATGGAGATAAATTAATGGTTATCATATTATTAGCATGTTTACTATGATAACAGTCCGTGATTAATTATAAGATAATTAATCTAAACTGTCCCTGGTCGCTCATTCAAGTGGGAACTTGAAATGAACTAAGACCAGCATGACCTCGGTGCATAGAGATGCATGCACTAGATGCTGGTACGAGAGTCATGGTGCAATTACGTAAGGGGTTACGAGTTGCTGGACTGACCCGGAGAGTCATGCATGGGTTTAGTCATCAGCTTGTCTCTCCTGTACGCCTGTCACGACGCCTTATACCTAAGGTCATCATTATTTCGGCGTTGCAGTTGTCAGACTTTGGCTTAGTCTAACGTTGCCCGTAGCAAGGTAGCCATAAGGGCTAAGTACGGGTCTGGTTGATTGTCGTGCTGAGGAATGTGGATTGACCAAAATAGGGATTTTGTTCCCCATTAAATTGGGAGATATCTTACTGGCGCCCTCGATGAGTCTGTCCAGGAAAATGCGTGGCCACGCTAAGAAATGGGACTTACTCAATGAGATCAAGAAAGTAAAGGTTTGGATCATGGATGACTTTCCTGTGCCTGATCCATAACCAAGATATCGTAGAACAATAGGGTCGGTGTCAAGGTGGTACTAAGGTTAAATCGGTTTTGGTGAAAACGATAACTCACGTGTTTTGGGTAGTCGTGATGGCTTGCTAGAGTCCGCTCACGACTTGTAAGTCATAGAGATGGCTTGCTGCCAACTTCACGTGGGGCCTGCTGGGTCACACACGAGCAAGATTAGAGCACACTTTATAAGGGACATGAATTAGGGTAATTCGTGGGTCACTCCGGTGGCCTAATTTAAGACACAGAGGAAATGTCTGGGACATTATGTCTTGTCTTAAATTTTCTACAGTTTAAATAATTGTTAAATGATTAATAGAGATTAATTATTTACAATTAATATATTAGGAATAATAAATCAAATAAGGTTCCTAAAAGTTAGGAGATTATTGATTTATAAAATTCACTAATATTGGCATAGAGGGTGGCGCCTCTTTTATTGGTGATTTAATTAATAAAAATGTTTTATTAATTTAAATCATGAGTTTGAATTTGAATTTGAAATTCAAGATTTGAATTAAGATATTGGGGTAATATTTTAATTCAATAAAGAATTTAAATTCAAGATTCAAAATTTGAATTAAAGATATTAAGGTAATATTTTAATTCAAAAACATTGGAAGATAATAAGTTGGTTAAGACTTCCTAAGAGTTAGGAATGTTTTTGATTTATTAAATTCCAAAGAAAAGGGGAGGCATATGGCGCATGGTATCTTGTGGGACCCAAGGGAGATTTGATCTTCCATTTGATTCTCCAAGATAGCATTTGAATTTGAATTAAAATATTATGGTAATATTTTAATTAGATATTCAAGTCATAAAAATGATATTATTGTAATGTCATGATTTTATAATTATAAAATTCCATAATTTTGGTAATTATAAGCTTAAGAAGTCGCCTAAGCCTAACCCTAATTGAGAAGTGCAATTTTGGCTTCCTCCTTGTAGAGAGAGAGTGCAAAATCGCCACCTCCATAGCTAGAGAGAGAAAATTCGATTTTCCTAAAGAGTTAGTGAAAATTCGAATTGTTCTGCCTTTAGGGTTTTGAGAGAAGAAGAACAAAAGGAGTTTTGTTGCTGTCTTCTGCTCTATTGCGCCACCTAGCCTGGATTCAGAGAAGGAGTTCCTGAGTTCAACAGCTGTAGATTCAATCTCGGTTTCTTTGGAGAAAGAAACAAGGAGGCTAGCACCTCGTGTTCGGGAAACTGTTCGTGTGGATTACCGGTGGAGGAAGGACGTGGAAACGGACTTCTAGACTCGCCAAGTTTAACCATCCGATTGAAAGCTTGAGGTATAACACTTTTCGTATCTGGTTTTAAATTCAACTAGCGGATCTCAGGGTGGAATTTTCCTGGGGAGCGCATAAAAATTTTTGTTTATACTTTTGCTTCCGCTGCGTGTTTTGCCCCGGGATTTCCCAACATTATCTCCATACACCGAGGTTATGCTGGTCTTAGGTCATTCTCGCTCCCACGAGAATAATCGACCAGGGACGGATTTAGATTAATTATCTCATAATTAATCAAGGACGCTATCATAGTAAACATGCTAATAATATGATAACACATTAATTTATCTCAATAAATTAATCCATATGTTCAAAACATATACATAAAATGATTAGCCCTAGGGCACAATCTCCAACAGACTTCATGTCCTAAGACATTCAACTATGTCTTAAATTGCGTCACTAAAGTGACTCACGAATTAAACCCTAATTCGTGTCCCATAACAGTATCTTGATCCTGCTCATGTGTGACCCAGCAGGCCTCACGTGAAATTGGCACCAAGCCATCTCTATGACTCACAAGTCGAGAGCGGACTCTAGCAAGCCATCAGACTACCCAAAACACGTGAGTTATCATTTTAACATCAACGACTTAACCTTAGTACCACCTTGTCATAATCCCTATTGTCACACTGATATTTTGGTCATGGATAAGGCATGGGAAAATCATCCTTGTAATCCAAACCATAACTTTCTCGATTCCTTGAGTTGGTCCCATTACCTTGTGTGGCCACACATTCCTTGGACAAACTCATCGAGGAGCCCAGTCAATTATCTCTCAACTTAATGAGGGACAAAATTCTTTATTGATCAACCACATTCCTAAGCACGGCAAACAACTAAACCTGTACCTAGCATGTATGGCTACCTTGTTACGGGCAACGTTGGACTAGGCCAAAGTTCAGCATCTACAACGCCGGAATAATGAAGACCTCAGGTCTAAGGGCATCGTGACAGGTGTACAGGAGAGACTAGCTTATGATTAAACCCTTTACATAATTGCACTATGACTCTCGAGAAGCATCACATGCGTGTATCTCTATACACCGAAGTCATGCTGGTCTTAGTTCATTCACGTTCCCACGTGAATAATCGACCAGGGACAGTTTAGAATAATTATCACATAATTAATCAAGGATTGTTATCACAGTAAACATGCTAATAATATGATAACGACATAATTTATCATTCATAAATCAGTCAAACAATATGTCCATACTGTTGGAGATTGTGCCCTAGGGCCAATCATTTTATTTGATAAATATGTTGTGAACATATTATTAATTTATGGAAGATAAATTAATGTGTTGTCATATCATTCGCATGTTTACTATGATAACGTCCATGATTAATTATGAGATAATTAATCTAAAATTGTCCCTGGTCGATTATTTTTGTGGGAGCAAAAATAAACTAAGACCAGCATGACCTCGGTGCATGAGATGCACGCACTAGATGCTGGGACGAGAGTCATGGTGCAATTACGTAAGGTGGTTACGAATTGCTGGAC
>QANZ01017402.1:95881-112237 GCA_003254925.1 Chamaecrista fasciculata
GTGTTCACTTGTCTACTCCTACTACTTGGGTATTGGATACCGCTTGTGGTTCTCACATATGTACTAATGTGCAGGGGTTGAGAAGAAGTAGAAAGCTGAACAGGGGCGAGGTGGACCTACGTGTGGGCAATGGAGCAAGAGTTGCTGCTGTTGCTGTAGGAACATTCGAGCTAGTTTTGCCCACTGGGCTTGTATTGTTTTTGAACAATTGTTATTATGTACCTTCTCTTAGTTCTAACATTATTTCTCTTTCTTATTTGGATAAGGAAGGATTTGTTTGTGTGAATGGGAATGGTAGATGTTCTATTTATAAGAATGAGGTGTTATATGCTTATGGTGATTTGCATGATAACCACTATATCTTAAAATTAGAACATGGACGTAATAATAACGAAATCTATAACATTGATACGAAAAGGATTAAGACTGGCGAGCCTAATCCTACATACCTTTGGCATTGTCGTTTGGGCCATATAAACGAGAAACGCCTCGAGAGAGAGAAAATATTCCTTTGCACACACATAGAGAAAATCGACTTTCTCTAAGAGTTAGAGGAAGATTTCGATTTTGCTCATATAATTAGGGTTTGAGAGAAGAATAGGCAAGAAGGAGTTCTTGTGGGGGGATTCTTCTAGCGCCACCTCCAAAGTCTGAATTGTCAAGAAGGAGTTCTTGAAGTTCAGAGGTCTGCAGATTGGTCCCAGAAATTCTTTTGAGAAAAGAATTTGGAGGCTAGCACCTCGGTGGTCAAAGAAACTATTCGTGTGGATTACTGGCAGAGGGAGAACTCTGGGAGTGGATCCGTGGAACTCGCCCCGTACAACCTGCGTTTGAAACTCTGAGGTATAACACTAACCAAAGTTTTAAATTCTACTAGCGGATCCGTTCGGGAATCATAGGACCTAGGCGTTTTATTTAATTTTATTTTTGCTTCCGCTGCCTTAGGCGCCTAGGATTCCCAACACATACATATAAAATGATTGGCCGTAGGGCACAATCTCCATCAGTTCTATCTATTTTAGTAGTATAATTTGGATTATTATCTATTGTTTATATTTGTTGATTGTTCTGATGTGGTGATAATAGAGATTTCCTTGAAGAGCCTTGACAAAAGCTCATAACCCACAGTTGTGGTTAAGTGATCTATCCTAATCTTATATCTTCCACCATTGCTTGACCGATTGTGTTTTAGTATAAATACATCATTGAGTGTGGTATATAAACATATCTATTTAAAGACTCTTCTACTATATTTTGTTGAGCACGGAAGGCCGAGTTCGAGATACCTCCGTGGGATGCGTCTTCGTTCATTAGTTACTATTTACCAGATAAATCGTTCTTTACTTTTTACTCTTAATTACTACAATCCACTCTTATAAGCCTCTATCCCGTGTTCACTAAGACCTGTTCCTGATACAATTAATTGTTAAAATTCCTAGAAGTTCCGCGAGAGATTCGACTTTGGGTTAGCATCTATACTATATATTAATAAATATATAGTAATACTTGTGAGGCTCGAGTATTATTAATTTGATCCGCTGGACACCTTACGAAGGGTGTCCGCATCACCGCCATACAAGAATTAACCACACTATGGGTTATTTCTTGGTCATGACTGGCTAAAACTCCTTGCTTCAAGACAGAATATCAAGAAGGAGGCCTGAGCCCACTGATTTCTAATGTCAAGGGAGTATATCTTAGTTTAATTATGTTTTTCTTGTGATTATATCTACTTGCTAAATTGTACCTAGGTGTAATTACTCATAATAGGTTTAGATCGGTTAAATACTTTCATATCTTTGTTGTTTATAATTGTTGGGCAGTACTATTGGAACCCCTTATTCTTATATTCAATAAAGTTACTCTTTTCGCAAGAATGGTTTTTATCATTGGTTGATTGAGCTTTTGTCTAAATTCCTATTATCGCTTTGCACTTCACTAGTTAGAATAATGAGTTATTCCATTTTGGATAAGTCATTCACCTAATCATCTTTTATCTTTGATGATATCGAGATATACCCTTGGCGTAAAGCATAATTACCTAAGTAATCTTCTGTTTATCTTTATTTGAGCAAGGAACGCCAAGTTCGAGATAACTCCGTGGGAACATCTTTATCATAGTTTTCTTCTAGATAATTTCTTTCATCTTTTATTTTCTTTCATAATTCACAACGTTAACATACAACAAACCCTCCATATTCATGTTTGAAGTCGTTCTTAGCACAACCTATCGTTAAAGATTTTAGAAGTCCCGCGAGAGATCGATCCTTGGTTCATAGCTATAATATATCTTAATATATAGTAATACTAAAGACTGAGGTATTATTAATTTAACTTCTCCCTTAGAAGAAAGAGCACCTTAAGATGGGTTCTCGGTCATGTCACAATTCACGCAATTTGCACAGAGCGGAGAGACAGCCAATTCTCAAATTTATTGGCCCACAATCGGCCGTCTAACCTAGGTGACGTCATTGATCGCGCCCAAGAATACATAATCAAAGAAGAAGCTTTCCAAGCAAAGAGAGCTATGTTCGCCGCTCTAGGTGAAAAAGAGCATCAACCTAAGAGAGAAAGACCTAAAGATAAGACCGGGGATCAATGTCGCGGAGACGAAAAACGCGCCAGAAGGTGTTCCCCTCCTCAGGGAAGATACCCAAAATATACGATGCTGACCAAGGATCACTCTGAGATCCTCAACGAAGTAGCCACAATGGATATCCTCAACTTTCCTAGCCTTCCTATGGTTACTAAGAGTTTTCTCTAACTCCTGGTTCAATGGAACTATTGAGTGTCTTGGCCTCCTAGATATACACTATCTAAGTTTTAAAAATGAAAAGAAAACATAAATGAAATAAATAAAATAATAAAATAAAATAAAACAAATAAAATAAATAAATAAATAAAATAAAATAATTTATAAAATCTAAATATATATTAGTTTATTATATAAAATAAATTAAACTTAAAACAAAATTAAACTAAACTAAACTAAAAAAGAAAATAACAAAATTTTTTTAAAAGAACTATTTTTAGAATAAAAAAAAAAAAAGAAAACTATGAATTAAGAGAAATAAAAACAAACCATATTATATTATTTGGCCATTATTGTAATAAATCATTACAAAATAGTATTAAAACAAACAAAGTAACTTGTCAAGATTTGGTCTGATCAAGATGGCATATCATTAACAAATAAACTTTTTATTGTACTTATAATTTAATAGTTTTTGTGCATAAATGTAAAATTTTGGATATTTTACTTTTTTATGGATCATGAGTTAATGACAAAGAAATTAGGTTAAAAGGTTATTTTGTTTCTAAATGTATGTCTTAATGTTTATTTTGGTCCATTATGTTTCAAAATTTTCAAATTGGTCCTAAATGTTTGCAAAATGTTTCATTTTGGTCCCAACTAGTGAATATGGTTTGTTTCAAGTTCAAACGTGACGAGTTTGGAACTACGTATTACTCTCGACGAGTAATTTCTCTATCTAGTTGGGGCCGTCAACAAACGAGATCAAGTCGGTTCTAAAAGTAGACCTCTTGTTTTATGGTCAAACAAACAAAGTTGATTATATCTCTCTCGTTTCGAATTCGAATGCGACGAATTTAGAACTACGAGTTCCTCTTAACAAGTCCTTTGAACTTGAAATGAGAAACGAGAAAAATATGACCTAATTCAATAATTTTGAACCAAACTGAAACATTCTACCAATATTTAGGACCAAAATGAATCATTTTGCCAACATTTATGACCATTTTGAACATTTTAAAACATAATGGACCAAAATGAACATTATAGTATACATTTAGGACCAACATGACCATTTGACCAAGATATTAAAGAAAAAAAAAAGGAGTTTTGTTTTATTTTGTTTAAACCTCGAGTACACGTGTTATAAAGGTATTGGACAAAACACGTGCTCTTTTTTTGCACATCAATCCCACATGGTAGTGGCGTAATTCAGGCCTTAAGCAAAGGTCAAATTCATGAACTCAATAAAATCTCTTCAGAAGTCATCTTCTTGCTCCTTCCTTCTTTCTCCCGTAGTTTTTTCAACGAAAAAGAAAGCGAAAGAGAAAGAAAGAAAGAGAGCTCATCTTGTGACCATGGAAGAAAAGCACGCAGCTTTCGAATCAAGCCCTAACGAAGTAAATGGGTTCTCTGTTAGTCACAACAACAGCGACCATGGCTGGCATAAGGTCACTTACGCAAAGCGACAGAAAAAGACTAAGCCCACAAAAAACTCTGATTCTCTCGCGAATCCCAATAAATTAGTTGCCAATGGAACCTTGGCTGGCGCCGACAACGTTTTTCGGTCTCTGGAGCAGCAATCTGAAGACCGCCGCCGAAGAATTCTCGATGCTCAGAGGGCGGCCGCCGATGCTGATGTTGTCGTCAGATCGAAGCAACGATCTGATTTCGACGAGGACGAAGATGACGAGGATGATGATGCCGACCATGCAGCGGAGAATGGGAAACCTGTAGAGGCGAAGAAGGTGAAGCAGAAGAAGCCCAAGAAGCCTAAGGTGACTGTGGCTGAAGCGGCTGCGAAGATTGATGCGGCTGATCTAGCGGCGTTTCTTGCTGAAATTTCGGTGGGGCATCTTGATTGATTGCTTACTGGATTTTGAATCACACACGATTATGTGTGTGTTTAGGTTTTTGATCTGTTGGTTTAGATGGAATTAATTGCATTTGGGTTAATAATATTCTATTTATTTATTTAATTTTTTTTCCCCTATAGACTTCATACGAGTCGCAGCCGGACATACAGATGATGCGATTTGCTGATTATTTTGGCCGCGCATTTTCTGCTGTGAGTTCCTCACAATTTCCTTGGATGAAGATATTCAGGGAGTCAACGGTGGCTAAGATAGCTGATGTGAGTTGTCATTTTTCTGAATCTTTATTGGATATATGCATCTCTGTAAATGTGTTTTGATGGGTAATGTTGTTTAGCTGCTATACATTGCATGGAAAAGAAATATGACATGGACACATACGCCAATGCATGTGTCCATTTTCATATGCGTGTTTGTATTCACAGTGATAATCATTACTCATTGGTATCTTATTTGTAATTTGTATGCTCTGAATATAGGAATTTCCTACTTTCTGCTAATCGATGATGCTTAAGTTGCCCTTGAAATTCCTTTTGGCCTTGAAGAAACCATGCAGTTGAGTCCAGTTGCATTGCTAGAGATTATATTTTGCACAAATTTGGCAATGGCGAGGAAACTTTCAAGGTGGAACTATTGGCACCCCGATGGTCTTATTAGTGGGAAACATAAAATAGGAAATGTATATGAAGGATGAAACATCGTTTAATAGCAGCAATATAATTGGGCTTGGTAGCTTGCAAGATATGAAAGTCTAGTAAATGTCTAGATGACATGTCCAGGGATTCACTAACGGAAGTGGATACTAAAAGGTGATTTATCTAGGAAAAAAGGGGAGTGTACTTGTGTGAGTCTCTGGAATATGTTTCCGCATTTTTAGATCATTGTCCTTTGTAACTATCCTTGGCCTTTTTAAGATAATATAATCTAGAAATCATGTACTGTATCTGCTTCATGATATTATGGTAAGCGAATATTTTATTTTATCTTTAATATGTTTCTGTTTCTCCCGTTTTTGTATTATTATTATACCTTGTGATAAGATGATGTTTGAACAAGATTTATTTACCTTCATTTAGCATTCAAATTCTGTCTTATGTGACTTATAAGAATTTTGGTTTTAGTTTTGTTCTTTTTATTTTCTGCTCGGATGACCATGAATAATGCATGTATTACCAGATTCCGCTGTCTCACATATCTGATGTCGTATACAAGACATCAATTGACTGGATCAATCAACGCCCTCTTGAAGCACTTAGTTCCTTTGTGCTGTGGTCTTTAGACAGTATTCTTGCTGACTTGGCTAGCCAGCAAGCTGTGGCCAAGGGCACTAAAAAGGCTGTGCAGCAGACGACTTCAAAATCTCAGGTAGATATCATAGGTTAGCCTTACTTTTTAATTTTCATTTTCTCTGTGGTTTTTTTTTTTGACCTATTGCTCGTATACACTCAGGAAAGGGTGAAGGCAAATGGGTGCTCCAGAGATAATTCATTTTTAGCTGTTATACATGGCATGGAAAATCTACCTTTGCATCTTGATTTATGATTGCTGAACAATAAATTTTGCATTTAATTCACTGACACCCCCCCCCCCCCCCCCCCCCCCCCCCCCCCCCCCCCCCCCCCCCNCCTCTTCCCCAACGTGAGATGAGGTTCAAGTTTGAGAAGTTATTACATCTTAGAGATGAGTATTACCTTCTTGGCAACAGTGAATGGATACGCCTCGTGTTATTCAAAGCCCTTTAGTCCCTTATGATCATGACTGTAGCATTAATGGAAGGATTTGATTTTAGCATGACACTTATTTTGCAAATTCAATATATTGGCCACATAAGTGGAGACATAATGTTTTTCTATCTCTTGCTTAATTGGAGCTATTAATTTTAGTCAAATAATTATACATAGAGTTTATAGACATATGAGCCATCGACATGGTATTTAACATAGTCTGGAAAAAGTTGAAGCTTGTGTTGCTTTCATGATTTGATCATGGTGGTTCACTTAACATATAAAGAGTTACAAAAGGGGTAATGAAACAAAATATAAATGCTTACACATTTAAGCAGCCTGTAGTTTAAATTTCATTTAGAGAGTATATGCTAGTTTTCTATGTAATCTTATTCTATCAACTTGGTTTTGTGAATGTCTTAGACTCTTAGTACCTAATTTACATTCAAGCTTTGTCTCCTTGTTTGTAGCTTTTCAAGTTGTTATATGATATTCTCTTTATGTTGTATGGACACTACTTTCAGGTTGCAATGTTTATTGTTTTGGCAATGGTATTGCGGCGGAAGCCTGATGCTCTTATTAGTCAGTTACCCATAATGAGGGAAAATTCAAAGTATCAGGGGCAAGATAAGCTTCCAGTGATTATATGGATGATAACTCAGGTGTGTGGTATATGCTAGATACTGAAACAACCAGGAGATACTCCAAAAAATATGTATAAAATATTAGGAATATATTTTTGTATTTCCTATTTTTTTTCCCTTTGTTTTGATAATACTGAAAATTGAAGCATGCTTGTGTAGGCTTCAGTGGGAGACCTTTCTGTAGGTTTGTATGCTTGGGCACGAAATCTTCTACCAATTGTAAATGGAAAAAGTGTTAATCCACTGTCCAGGGATTTGGTTTTGCAGCTAGTGGAAAAGTATGTAAATATAGAAGTTCGCCCCTAACCAACCCCCAAAAAGTACTGGTTTCCATTCCTGCTATAATATATTTTCTTTAATTTTGTTGCAGAATTTTGTCTTCTCCAAAAGCACGGCCTATTTTAGTAAATGGTGCTGTTAGGAAAGGGGAACGATTAATACCACCTTCTGCATTTGAAATATTGGTGCATGTTACTTTTCCTGCATCTTCAGCTAGAATAAAGGTAGGTTTTCTTTTGATTGCATGTTTATATTTCAATGTATCCTAGCTTCATAATATGCATTTAAGACTCATGTTTATATGCATTAGGCTACTGAAAGATTTGAGGCTGTATATCCCACTCTGAAAGACATAGCTCTTGCTGGTTCTCCTGGGAGCAAAGCAATGAAACAAGTTTCACAGCAAATATTCAGCTTTGCGATCAGAGAAGCCGGAGAAAGTAGGGAAACCTTTTTTTTTATTTTTTTTCTTTGCTTCGTTGTGTACTTTTTTTTCTTCTTGTTTATCTGACATTAGAGAAATCAATGCTCAGAGGTTATTTTGAGACGTGGCTGTGTTTCAGGCAATACTGCTCTGTCAAAGGAAGCAGCTAGTATTTTCATTTGGTGCTTGGGTCAAAGCTCAGAATGTTACAAGCGATGGGTGAGCCATTCTCTTTATGGCTGAGCATTGCATGTTGTTTTTCGGGGTTCATACATGATTTTTGCATCCTTTGTTTTGTTTTTATTTCATTAACTAAGCACCCGTCTCCTATTAAGGGGTCATGCAAGTTACCTGTCTCAATTTTAGAAGTTGACAAAAGAGTCCCTTAAAACTCTTAATTTTGTACAAAATTTCCCCTTAACATTTTTATCCTATTACTTGTCCATATAAGTAAAATGAGGGGGTATATTATGCCAGTTTGTAAAATTGAAGGGTTCTTCTGTTTGATTTTAAAAATTAAAAGAGGTATATTGCATAACTATTGACACTTTTTGGCAATAGTGTTAACAAAACTGAAAGTTAAGAGGACATGTGTTTGTATTTTAATTTTTTTAATGGAAATCATGAAATTTGATGTCACTAAAGTCTCGTTGTTTATCAATGTGGACAGGAAAAAGATTATGAGGAGAATATAGAAGCCAGCGTTTCTATTCTGAAAAAGCTTTCTGAAGATTGGACGCAAGTCTCAGCAAAATTGTCTCCTTATGATCCGCTTAAGGAGACGCTAAAGAATTTTAGACAAAAGGTTGTTTCCCATTCATTTACCTACTTGAAATATTGTCAGTTTAATGCATCTTGGACTCCTCAACAATCACCCTGAATGTATTCATCTGCTTGTACTAACTTCTCAGAGGATTTGATTTACATCTATATGCTGTAGAATATGTGAACTTGTTTATAAATTAATGCTTGTTTACTTTTTGGCCACAGAATGATAAAGTGTTTGCAAGTGGGACAGATGCTACTCAAGGAGCACTCTTTAAGGATGCAGATAAGTATTGTAAAATAATCATAGGAAGAGTATCGCGAAGCCATGGCCGCGTGACCTGTTTGACCTTTACGGCCGTTGTTTTAGTTTTGGGTGCCGTTGCATTGTCCCCCAATATGGGTTCATGGGATTTGAAGAAACTTTCTGTGGCCTTAACCTCTCAGCTGTCTTTTTGAGAAAGTTCTGCAGTACTGGCTGCTTGTTGCTCTTTTCAGCCTACCCGAAATGAAGTGAGTTAAATACTGCTATCACCTTATAATAAAATGCGTAATCTGGAGGTTGTATACTTAGTTGAATGCCTGGTCGGATGTGAGAGAGAATAGTCTAGTAGGTAAACAATGTGGTTAACTTAAATTCGACCATTTAGGACTTGTTTCACTTTCTTGTTCAATTTTACTTTAGTCTTAAAAAGTGTGTTACATCTTTTAACTTGACAGTGTTGGCTAAATGCCAGAGAAGTAGCTACACCTGTATTCCGGAGTCAAATTGTATTTTATATAGGAGTTTTGTTGAAACAATCCAAAAATCTCTGATGTTTCTTAGTTGTTGCTGTGACTTGTGCCCTTCTTGCTGCATGTTTATTATTTATTGTTAAGAAATTAGGAATTATCTTATTTTTTTATTTTATTATTATCTTTTAGAAGTAGAATTTTATTTGTGTTATTATCATTATCTTTATCAAATAGGATTAGGTTATATTTTTGTTATTATCTTTTTTTAAGTAGATTTAAGATTCTTAACTAGGAATATATCTCTCCTAACTTAATTAGGAGTATTTCTCTCTTATTTAATTTGTTGTAAGTCATTTTGTTTAGAGTGAATAATAATAAGAATTTTGCTTCAACATGGTATCAAAGTCTGGTTGACATCTTAAACAATCCTCAGTAGCCTTCATCATTAGCAAAAAAAAACTTAGGTAAAGTTCTTTATATTTTTGCTATAAGGTTCCTCCAATTATAAGTTTGATTTACATGATTTCTTTTTTATGATTGGTCATGCAAATATGTGTGTTTAATATTCTTTCTCTACCATGATTGGTCATGCATGAAATTTTTCTCACATGTCAAATGTTGATTGGGGAACCTTATAGCAAAGATATAAGAAACTTTACCTTTGCTATAAAATTATGGTTTGCTATTATGAGAAAACATATTTTGGTTGATTCTATCATTTGTCTATTTTCATCTAATAAATTAAGGACAAACTTTATCATGATTTTCAATATAAGTTAGAATTTGAGTTTTCCTTTTTTTTTTAACAATTTTACATTACATTCCATTAATTACATGAAACTTGTCATTGATTTATTGAATGAAATAAGAATAAAAGATAAAATTGATTAAAATATAAAACTTTGAAAATAAAATTGACAATAAATAAATTGAGGACGACATTAAAAAAACAAATATAAAATTTTAAGAAAATAAAATGCTTTTGCCATTTGATTTCTATGAGGAATTAATAGTTGATTGGTAAAGGGAGAAGGGTGGAAAATTGCTTGGATTAATGCATTCAAATTGCACTGTCTCTTTCTCTATCTCTATTTCTATCTTCTGATTCAAAGATCTCAGGATTCTATACTTTGATAAACTGATTTATTCGTTGTGTCTTTTGAGTTTAGATCCATATTGTTGAATTAGGGTAAACTGAATTTAACAAGTGATTTCCACTTCCCTGTAAAATTTCCTTTTCCTAGGGCTTCATTTCAGTCCAAAACAATAGTTTTTTAATTCTCTATCTCTATTTCAATTACTTGAGGCCTAATTGTCTATAACATTTGCCCTGTCACAGTCATTAGCCATACAAAGTGATGCTGAAATTCACCTTTGCTTTTAGTTTGGTCAAAACATTAGAATCTTCCTTTACCTTATAGTAGCAAATGGGTTGACATTGTATCAATATCAACATCTAAAATTGATGTGTTTTATGTCTTGGATTTTATTTCCACCCTTCTGTCATTTTCCTACCTTTTTCATTCTGACCTCATGAACAGGAATCCGTCATTTTATCCCATTCAATATAGACAAAATTACTAATTTCGTCCCCAAATTTTACACCAATTGTTAATTTCGTCCTCAATCTTTTTTTGTTGTCAATTTTGTCCCTAATGTTTTATATTTTAGTCAATTTTATCCTTCAACGAACTTCTTTCAATAAATTAATAACAGACTGTTTCTCAATCTGAGTTAGGATTTGACTTTCTTGTTTTATTAATTTTACATTACATATTATTTAGCCACGTGGATTATGTTGTTAATATTTAACTAAAGTAAGAGCAAATGATAAAATTGACCAAAATGTAAAACATTGGAGACGAAATTGACTGTAAAAAAAGATTGAAGATGAAATTGACAGTTAATGTAAAGTTTTGGAGCGAAATTAATGCTTTTGCCTTCAATATATTCTCTAATCATAAACATAAAATGGTATTACGTATACATATTAGCCAGCAACCTAGCTATCGTTCTTTCCACACAATCTGTTTTTTTTTTCTTGTTTTTGGGTTAGAATTCCCATAACAATCTAGAATCACAAATAACCCCAAAAATCTTCAACATGGTATTTGTTGTGTTATGGTTGAAGTTTCATGAATAATCTTCTGGTTTGGCAAATGGGAATTTAGGGTATGCATTTCTAATCTTTGAAGGGTCTTCAGGTTTATCCCAAGGGTACTTCAAAGATGGATCCCTTGGAAATTTCCTGAAGTTTAGAAATGGTGCCCACAGAAGTACCCTGCAGAAAAGAGGGAAACAAATTCATTCATCCAAAGTTTGACAAAATGACAATTCATTCTATCATTCTATGGTGCTAAAATTGAGGAAATCAATAGCAAAACACAATAGAGTAAGCCTCATTTAGTCTAAAACTATTTTTTGTTCCGTGTAGGTCTTTAAACTTCATATTTTTTCTGTTTTAGTCTCTAAAATGTGATTTCATTTGGTTATTGTCGTTCTTTATAACATGAACAATTGAGATGAACTATTTCTTTTTCATATATATATATATATGTGAGTTAGCAAAGAGAACAGAAATTCATTCTTAGTCACACAAATTAAAGATAAATTTGTGGTTGATTTTTTTTGTTCAAAGAGTGGAAAATTTTCTATCTCTCTTTGCTAACTCACTTAATATGACACATACGGTAGAAACCAGACGAAATCACATTTTGAGGAACAAAATGGAATAAATGTGAAAGTTTGTGAACTGAAACGAGATAAAAAATATTTTAGAACCAAAATAAAACGTACCCCATAGTTTGAGGAGCAAAATAACTATTTGACCTATACATATTCAAGATTAGAAGAGGAACAACTTCTCACCCTGGGAAGAAAATGAAAACAAACATGAATTGCACATACATCTCCAGAAGGTTTCTTTTGTACCATCTTATTCTAAGCCAGTTCATAAGTATTGGCTGCAAGTAACCCAAACAAACACCACAAAGTATATCAGATGTACTGTTAAAATAAGAAAGCCAAAGTGTATTTTTGGTCCTATAACTTTTGCTCAGGTCTCGAATTGGTCTCATAACTTTCTTTGTTGCACTTTTGGTCCTATAGCTTTTGCTCGGGTTGTAAATTTGGTCCCTTATTGCACTTTTGGTCCCATATCTTTGATTAGGTTGCAGAAATAGTGTCATATCTTTTAGTCACGTAGAAATTGGTCTCATATCTTTAGGTTAGATGCAGAATTAGTCTGATATCTTTGGTTCAAATGGGACTGACGCTAGAAAGTTTTGCAAAGATATAAGATCAATTCTACAACATGACCAAAAGATATAGAACCAAAAGTGATACGGGACCAAATATGTAACCTGAACAAAATATATGAGACCAAAAGTTTAGCAAAAAAGTTATGGGACCAAATTGAGACCTAAACAAAAATTATGGGACCAAAAGTGCATGTTGACAAAAAAAGAAAATCACAAGCTTTCAAATCTTTGTAGAATGAATGAACTTACAGGCACGACGATGAAGTATATAAATAGAACAATCCCCAATTGAATCAAAACCCAGCTGAGTTCTGGTTCATCATTCACTCCAGTTACAGCAGACGCTGGTTGCTCCACCTGTTAAAATTAACCACAATCAACCTTAGCCTACACTGTAAATCCAATATATCTGATTAACTATATTGGATATATAATAATGTCTCAGGATCTTACATCATTGAAATTATTTAACTTGGGTTGCTTTTTATAAGAGTCATTTTTAATTATCCTATAAAACATGGAAATCTCAAATGTCAAAGCTATACCATAACACCATGCTATATATATATATATATATGTGGTCAAAATCTGAAATTGGTCCCAAATGTATGGGGCAGATTTCAAATTAGTCCTAAATATTTCATTTGATTTAGATTGGTCCTACATGTTTTCATAATTTTTCAAATTGGTATTAAATCTACTTTCGTGACGTGATTTGAGCTCATTTTCTGACAGTCTCAACTGGACAAAAAAAGAACTCTTCAAGAGTTAACAAATAGTTCTGAAATCATCGAATTCATACTTGAAACAAGATAGATATGCCCATCTTTATTTGTTTTATCATGAACTGAGCAGTGCACTTTTGGAGTCAATTTGATATAAAAAGTACTCGTCAAAAGCAACATGTAGTTCTGAATTCGACGCATTCAAACTTCAAACAAGAAAGATATGAACATATTTTCAATAGTTTGAGAAATTATAAAAATATGTAAGACTTGTCTAAAAATATGAAACATTTAGGACGAGTTTAAAATCTACCCCACATATTTGGAACCGATATGAGATTTCTACCTATGTATATATAAATATGATTGTCTTACAAAGGCTAAGAGTGCTCCTATTTGGAGTGCCAAACTTGGTTTCTCCATATTGATATGCTCATTTGGCTTGAGGTTGCTGCTTGTAAGTTTCTGTAACTGAATTCATGGAATCTAGTTAGAGGAGAATTTCAGTGAAGAGTAATAATAATCAATACAAAATCTGTTGGCAAGAGAATTGTATGTATGTATATATATATATAATATATAAATTACCTGTTTTGCAGTAGTGGTGGTGTGACAAGGTTTGTATTTGGAAGCAATGAAAAGAGAAGCAGAAGTCCCACATCGAGAAGGAGAGAGAGAAGGTAGAGCTTTAAGAACATGGAGGCTGAATGAGTAGCTCATATTTTTTTGTTTCCGATAGGTCTCTCTGTGTTTGATTTCTTATCCTTTTATCAGTTTATTTCCATGGCAACGAGTGCATGACCAAAACTTTAGGAGATGCCACGTGGATATCAGTCTCATCCGTGACCACTGCTTGTGTTGCTTGTCCTCACATGGAGTTACCAGAATGAGAAGTCATATATCCAAAGAAATTGAAAATAATAATAAGAATATTTAAATTAATTATAAATAATAATATAAAAACTTAATTTAATCAGTAAATATAAAACCTTCTAGGTATTTTATTAAATAAAATTAATTTCGTCAAACATTTCTTTATTTTTTATTGATGCAAATTGTTTATTCACTTGTGACTAAAATACACAAAATTTCCTTGGTTTCTGGCCATTTATACACAAAACTTCCTTGAACTTTAGTCATGTGAAAAATTTTAAATTTTAACAAAATAACGAAAGACTCTTTAAAATTTTAATTTTATAAAAAAGACATTTTTTAAAAATTTTCCGTCAAATTTATAAATAATCACAATAATTTTATGATTATTATTACAATTCAGACTTCAAATTAATCATTATTATTATTTATAATTAATAATAGCCAAAAAATTATCATCATCAAATAGATTATTTGTATAAAATAAAAATTTAATAATTTTTTTTAGATAATAACTCAAGTTTATGCAAGTTTCATGCATTTTTGCATTTATTTAAATATATATATATATATTAAATAAACGATCTAGACTCTAAATTCTAAAAGGAGAAAAAAAAATAAACATTTCTTTTTGAAATTGAATGGGCTTAGCCCAAAATTCCATTAATGAAACTCATTAGAGAGAATGTCTCCAATCTCTAACGGGGGAGCATCAATCCAATCTACATGTCAGGAGGTTTGACGAGGAAAGAGATGGCGCGTGAGATCTAAACCTGTCCACTCGCCGGACTGTTACACAGACGGTGGATGGAGGCGCGTGACGGCGCGTCTCGTGTGAAACGACGAGCTACAGGCAGATCGAGAATCAGATGACTAAGACGTACCTATTGCGTCAGTCCTCTTCCACGCAACGAGACGGAAGAGACGTTGTTCATCCAGAATGGTGGCCGGTGACGCCTTGGTGTGCTCCATGTTGGATATTATTATAAATATAATTAAAATATTGGTGTGTATCGATATGCCTTAAAGATAGCATATACGTTGGTTTTTCCAATAATGTGAAAACGTTAGTTTTTTTGTGAATAATGATGGAAATTAAGGGCAAATTAATGAGCAAGCCGTTGGAGGGTTTTTAAGTTAATCAAAAGGTTATATGAAGCAACGGTCATATTAGTTTTTAAGGCAATTAAAAGGTAACTTAGTATATATATGAGAAGATATATTACATGTGGAAGGGATGTGTGTGCGGCATAGAGAATATTGGTAGAGTAATGTTTATGATGAAAAATAAACTAAGACACATACATGTAGTTTTATATATTTTGATAGAGAAAAGGTGTGGGGGACAGAGTCCTATCTGTCACCATAGTGCAGAGGTGATAGATCAAACAGGCGAGTACTGGACTGTTGTATCCTGGAGGTAACGCGTCAATGTACCCAATGCACCGGGTGATATGACTAATTCAATCCGTGGGAGGCGTGAAATTACCTTAAAGAAAGCGAGATATCCGTGCCTCAGCCCAGGACCACGCATTTTGTTTTACTAACAATTTTATCTTGTTTTAGTGTTTCTCTTATTTTTCAGGTAGCAACTCCAACAATTTTAAGGTAAATCATGTCTTTATGGAAATTGCTACTTGAAATAAGAATGATGTTGGTGACTTGGTGTTTTCTTAACCAAAAATAAAAATGGGGTTCTACAAGAGGTACACACTCTTGTTTTATTGAGTATTTTCATAAAGTTGGTATATGGAATATTTAAATTATTGCGATGCTATATGTGCAAAATCTCATCCAATTGAGAAGTCCTTAGTGACTATAATATTTAAAATGTGATGGCGGATGAATGTGAGTATTACTAGACAAGTATATTATTGGTTCGTGGACTTGTCTAAAGAACAAATACAATTTGTTAATATTTTGTGAAATATGTGAATCAATCTAATTGAAATTGGAATTTTATTAAATTGAGATTGTGATTATTTGAGTGTATATATATTGAGTATTATAATAAAAAACGAAAAGAGTTGATGGAATTTATTCATAGTTTTTTGAAACAAGGAATTGAGACATTGTTTGTGGTGATTTTTGTGTTTATTTTTAAGTGAGGAAATATTTTATATACTTGCCACTGTGATTATAAATATGTGAAAAAAAATAAGTTTGTAGTTGATTTAGTTTTTGGAACGGATAATAAGATTGGAGTCAAATTAATCGTAAGTATATTTTTTTCTATGCTATGTCTATAATCCTATTTGCAAAATTAAAAAAGTGGTATGAAAAGCCTCTGCAAGAAAAAAT
>QANZ01017406.1:0-26276 GCA_003254925.1 Chamaecrista fasciculata
GCAGACTGCAATGTTGCTTTTGATTAAAAATTTAGAGAGAGAGAGAGAGAAAATAGACTAATTTCTGACAAACAAAAATGTCTGAAAATAAGTTACTACATCATGAAACAATATTCATGTAAGTTTCTAATTCATTTCATTTATTTAAATTAAAAACTAGAATCAAAACTCTCGTTTTCTATGTCATTAATAATGAAGGTCATAACAGCCATATATAGTAAAGTCAAGTAACACTAGGACTTCTCCCTCCTCCATGGCATTGTCATGTATGTATGTATGTATATCAAAGCTTCTCTCCTTTCGGGAAAACCTAACTACACCATCAATCAGCTTCTTTGTCTTCCTACAAAAATCTATCAACAAATGGGCTCTGGATTATGGCACTTATGTTGCAAAATTAATGACTAAAAAGAAAGGGGAAATACTTTAATATGTAGTAAAATTAGAGAAATTCTGCAACAAAGCGTCCACTGCATCTGGATTAAACTTCCTGGCAAATAGATAACAAGGTCGTTTCAACCCATTCCAAATGCAAGGTGTTATCTCCATTGCTCTCTGCAAATCACATCCAATTCTTCAACAACATTATTATTGAAACTATTCAACACCCAGGAAAAATACATTTCTTTCCTTCCTAAACTAAGATCTAATCACAACCTTTAATACATCCATTTTAAATGGCATAAAACATCCTTATTGTTTAAAAAGAACACAAAATAAGTTTGAAAGTTAATGTTTCAGTTTTTCTATTCAGAACACAATATACAATCGATGTATTAAAATTTTAGTCAGGCCTTAGTTCAGGAGATAAAATGTGTTTCCCCCTTTAATTTAAACCTATTAAGCATAAAATAGACGAGATTTTATACCTGTGGACCACTTGTGAAACGTGTGCTTTCAGTTAGAGACTGCATGCAGTGAACCAGATCCATGTCATATTAAGATTGTAATAAATGCATATGGACAAGAATGGATGCTACAATTTCAAATACTAAAGCGCATCAAATATATCTCTAAGTAAAATTTGATTTTGTTTTGTTTGTCTATCTTTTTTTGTCAAGGACCGCAACTGTCAAAAGATTAAAGTTGATGAGGATATATTTTCTTTTGTTTTGGTTGTAACTGTAATTTTCTTAAGAAAAAAATGGGGAAAAAATAAAAGGAACTGATGGCAAGCAAGTAAAAGTTAGAACATGTTATCCTAATAGCTTTCATTTGAGGGTATGATTCAAGATTGCTTTGAAAGAAAGAGAAAGAGAATAAGGTTTATATCACATACTGTTATTTCTTTAATTATGCCATGATTGATATCATGAGGCCCAAATGCTCTTGGATGCCATTTTCCTTCAGACCAATCAACATATGTTACAGACCAATTAGCAATTCCCACGGGATCCATCATCTGAAGATACACCAAATAAGTGAGAAATGAGACAAGAAGCCAGAGAGAAAATGCTTTATATTTATATATATATGTTGTTGCAAAAATAAGAAAGCACAGTTCGGTGTACTGACATTAAAATAGGTTGGAAGGTAATGTTCATCCGCATAGCAATTCTTTCCTCCTGGCATATTTGGCTGACCAAGTTTTAAACAAGAACAGTCAAGTGTTTGTCAGTGAAGCTAACAGATTCTATTCTTCCCAAAAAAAAAAAAAGAAAAGAAAAAGTAATGGACAGCAAACAAATTGAAGATATGAACTCATCCATGCTTTTTTAGAAAGAGCTAAAGAAAGTTAGAAAGATGCAACTATTAATGATAAGTAACAAACAACCAGGAGATGCCAATAGGTACTTATAGACTCTTTTGCCAAATAACTTGGAGACATGGGATGTCGTACTCTAAGCAACGTACGGGTTTTGTTTCAAATGTGAAGTTAGAATTCAGTTTCCAAAGGAAAAAAGGCTAGAGAATTACATATAAACGAATCAGAGTTGTCCAGAGGTGGTCTAGGCTCTCATTTCATCAATAATAGATAAAAATATATTTCAGATCAACACGTTCAAATTGAATCAACTAATCAATCTAATCAGCAACCACAAAAGCTATAACAAGTGAGTCATTAGTGACATAATACCCTGCAATGAAGCTTAAATTTTGTGAAGTAGAGAACATCTGCCACAATGATTATAGCATGCTGCCGCTTCATTGAGAACCACTGCAGTACAAACAAGATTGAAATCAGCTAAATATCAACAAGAGTTTCTCGAGATAAATATACAAGCATATTATGATTTTATTTTTTAAAAAGGGAAAGTCAAACAGAGAGCTTCTTTTTTGGCACATAGATGGCCATGAACTCAATGCCAAAGGTAAAATTTAACAAAAGGGGTGATGCTGTAAATTTCTTAAAAAAACTTACAAGTGGACTCTACAAATTTTAAAAAAAGGTAGCTATGACCATCAATCAGAAACTATACCTGTGAGCCCTTTCGGAAATCCTTTATATCTACTTCAGGCAACATATGCTCTGAATACCTGCCATTTCCATGAGGACCTTGGTCCACAAAACTTTTTTTTTGGTGGGAGAGAAGTAAGGGGAAGAAAAATAGCTGCAGGTTAGGTTGAGTTTCCGACTAATACTTCTGAGAAAAGAACCATTTATGATACAAGAGAGAAATTTGTTTTACAATGTCTTACCAGTCAAGAAAGCTGACATTCGTAAACAACAGGTAGTTGTACACAAATTCAAAGTGACGGACAGGTATGCAGCTGAAATGAAAGTTAGAAGACATCAATAAATAGAATCAATCTTAAAAGTCAAACACGATTAAGCACCCAAAAAAGAAAACATCAATGAAAAACCTTTCAGACAGCAAGACAAACTGTTGATTATCAGGGTCTAAAAGCGCCATTGTCAATAGTCTCCTTTCTGCCTCAACCATGGAAATCTTTCCCCAGGCTACCTGTAAGAACTCTGGTATCAAGACATAGACTGCATATGTATAATTCTTTACTCAGAACTTAATAAAAAATTATACATCCTTTCATATCGACTGCTAACGATTATCTAGAGGGGACATCAACCCTTATAAAGTTAACATCACATTTTAACAGAAGCAACTAATAATTTATGTATACAAAGCTTGGACAATGCTCAATATCAAGACATAGACTGCATCTCTATAATTCTTTACTCAGCGCTTGATAGAAATTACATATCCTGTCATATCGGCTGGTAAGGATAATCTAGAGTGGACATCAACCTTATAATGTTAACATCACATTTTTATAGAAGCAACTAATAATTTATGTATTATTAGCTTGGACAATGCCTCATACCGATTCACTGTGAATGTCTCGACCAACAAAATACCGGCTGGTATGCGCTGGTTTTTCTCTTGATGCATGTACATAAACTGTGAATCTGCCATCATGGCCCTGCATTTTTTTATAAGCAGAACACCAGTTAATTTTGATACATGAGGAAATACAATGCAAAAGCTCTTACAAATGAAACCCTTTGGCTAAACTTTTAAACATCTAAATCTTGTAACAAACAGTGACAAGCATGAATGAAAATATATGATGAAAGGAAAATAGCATCCATACTCATGAAAGAAGACATGAAAGGAGAGTTAATGGAATAGTAATGCCGTACTTGAAAGAACACATGCCAGAGCTTCTCAAAAGGCAATGAACCCGGAGTCAAAAACAAAAAAGCAATCTTAGGGTTCTTGGAATGGACAGGAGGAGATTTCAGAAATTCCTTAGTAACAACCCGAGATTCAATCTCAGCATCAGTCAATTCTCGGGGGAAAATATTTGATAGCCGATCTTGTTCACGACAAGCTTCAGAGGCAAAGAAAATGCATGTTGCAGAACTTGAATAGAAATAGGCAGCGGTCAGAAAAACGCTCACTACAAAAAGTAATACTATAGTCCATGTACGCCTCCTTAGATGTGATCTCTTTCTTGACCCAAACATGATCAGAAGATCTCTTATGCGTTGTGGCCATGCAAGTGCTTTCTTTATTTAAGTTGAAGAAACAAGTTCTCCAGACATATCTCAAATTTGATATTCCACACCATCTCACTGTCGTTGTACAAAAGATAGAACAAGTCATATATTATTCAACTAGAAACACCCTAGGATATATATATATATATATATATATATTTGCATGCATAAAGCATCAAGAACTAGTAAGGAAATTGTAAAATGAGAGGCATAAATCTTATCAATAAACCAATGGATACAAGTTGGAGATTATCTCCTACACCCACTGCCCCTATGTTTTGTTTGCAAATTATGCATAAAAAATAATGAGGCATTGTAAATAACTAGTTACAATATCGCATCTCCTCTTGGTTTTTAAGAGGAGATATTTGTCTTTATCAACCTTTATTTTAAATTCATAGCCAGAAAGTAGTAAGAGAAATCATGAAAAAGTAAAAGCGACGATATGAAATGAATCATAAAAAACCTGATCATGTCAGAAACCAAGAATAGATGCCAATGGTGTTCATATAAAACGCATAAATAAGTGCTTTTATCAAAACTAGAAGCAAAATAACACTAAGAACCCCACCAGTAAGTGAAATTATTAATGCACTGTAATTTTGACGTGATTGATTGTTTTTTCCTGCTTTTCTGAATACAAAATGGCAATTTCTATTGACCAAGATGTACGAATCATAAATGCGAAACCAAGTCATTAATGACGTTAAATCCGGGGTTTGCATGAGTTATGGCATTCTGAAACACATTCATAAACAACATGAAGAACGTTGCAGACAGTGATACGAAAACGGAAGTCAATATTGAAAAAAACTGATTTGTCGTCGTACGTCTCGAAACGCAAAAACAGAGTCCGAAAAACACAACCCAATAAAACTACAAATCAACCAATTTCCCAGTCAATCAAGCGAAAATACAATGACGTTAAGGATCAGAATCAATACCTGCGATCCAATTTGCTGGCGATTCAAGTGAGCGGCGAACTAATTAAACAAAAAACAAGAAGATTCGAAAACTCAAAGGATCAAAATGGTGGATCGATATAATAGCGATGTGAGGAGCGAAAAGTAAAAATTGTATGCAAAATGATGCGAGAAGAGAGAGTATGATGGAGGGAAGGGTAATGGTATGTCAATTCGATCAAAATCGCATTGTCTCAGGGTTGCCAAAGGAATTGAAGAGAGAAGAGCAAAATGTGGTGCTTTTGCCGCGTCATTTGACAATGAATTTGTTTACATTTAATTTAATTTATAATAATTTCCTAATTTATATTTCTTTCCTTAATTCAATTCCTTCCTTCCCTCACGATTCTTCATTCCTCACACGTACGCCGCATTGCATTTGCTTTATACTCTTTTATGATTCTCTTCTGAATTCTCTCGCCCAAGCGTCGTCTTGCCATCTTAATTCCTTTTCTCTCGGATGAAAAATACTAATTTTGTCCCTGAACTTTCAAGGTCAATTTCATTCTCAATTTCATCCTATTTTTCAATTTGAGTTAGAATTTGAGTTTCTTTTTCTATCAATTTTACATTATATATCATTAGCCACGTAGATTCTGACAATAATATTTGACAAAACTCAAAATAACAACAACGAATGAAATTGACTAAAATATAAAACACTAGGGACAAAATTAATAACAAAAAAATATTGGAGACGAAATTAACAATTAATATAAAGTTCAGGGACGAAATTAATATTTTGTTATTAACATTCCCAATAAGATAATTCAACATACAATCGCTAATTTCATCTTTGATTATAATATATTTCTCATTTTATAGTCATTGATTTTGTATGTTTTTTTACGATTTGGTCCCAAAACACGTCATTTGTTATATGGCCCACTATGTATCATGGTTAAATGACACATTTAATGATTTAATATATCATCTATCAATAATTATTTGAAGGGTTAGTGAAATTGATCAACATCCATATTGCATGGTCCAAGATTCATATTCTCCTTAATTTTCAAAGTAAAAATATAGGGTAAATTCCACTTTGGTACCTGTTTTATAGACCAATTCCACTTTGGTACCATGTTCTTTCAAAAGTGACACTTTGGTACCCTTTTCTTTCAAAAATGTCATTTTGGTACCCTGTTCTTTCAGAAGTGACATTTTGATACTCTGTTCTTTAGACCAAGTGACACTTTGGTACCCTAAAAAAGATAGAATAGGGTAACAAATAGTGAAAGAACAGGGTATCAAAGTGTCACTTGGTCCAAAGAACATGGTACCAAAATGTCATTTTTGAAAGAACAGGGTACCAAAATGATATTTTTGAAAAAAAACAGGGTACCAACGTAGAATTGGTCCATAGAACAGGGTACTAAAGTAGAATTTACCCAAAAATATATATATTTAGATTGTGAATTAGCGAAGAAAATAGGGGATAAAAGTGATATCTCTTTTTATTTAGAATCAAAGATAATGAAAGATTGATTGCCAAAAAAAAAGATAATGAAAGATTAATTTTTCATTTTCATTCCTTTCTATAAATTTTAAATATCTTAAATTAAAATATTGTAGAGGAAAAAATTATTTCCCAAACAAGAGGCTTGAGTTTTGGGAATTAAGTAATTAACCTTCCTTTTCTCTCTTCTTCTTTGATCTCTCTCCCTCCATTTCCTTAATTACTAAATAAATTCGTAAGAGTTGTAAATATAGAAAAGATACTAATAACAATAACTACAATATAAACACAATTAGGAGATTAGATGGACCATTAAGGTTTGTTCAATTATGAGTTTTCATTTAGAGTTTTGTCTTTTTTTATCATTTTCCTTTTCGATTCATCCACATTGATAGGAACATGCGCATTTATATAATCTCTATGTCATAATTGATTTGTCAAAGATATAATAAATTTTATATAAGTTTAATATTTATTTTTATATGGATATAAATTTAATATTTATAATATTTATAAATTAACAAATGAAAAGACTTATTTTCTNTGCATTCGACTCTACCGCCATGGCTTCTTCGTCTTCTTCACTCTCTCTCCTTCCTTCTTCATTCAGAAGCGTTCATACTCCAAAATGCAAGTTCACATCGATCTACTTCTCTCACTCACCATTTCAGCTTGCACTGTCTTCGTGCTCCATTAGTCGCTTCAGAACCTTGAAAGTTTCGGCTTCAGTTTCAGTCTCTAACCCTCAAGTTCGGACCGGTCCCGATGATCTTGTGGCGTCTATTCTTTCGAAGGTACAGCAATTAGGTTTTATGCGTTGCCTGATTTTGTTTTCTTTGCTTCCGATTGTGTAACCTGTATGGTTTAGGTTTTAAATTGTTGATTCCTGTTTCCATTGGATGAGTAACGGATTAATTCAACATGCTTATTTTGGTATTATTGATCTTCTTTCTTCGTATAATGTCTGGAAGAACTGGTTTTGTGGGTTAAATTACAAGATTGGGCTCTTATAATCGGTTGCTATAATGCAATGACAGGAGAATGGGGAAAAAAGAAAAGTGTGTAAGTGATCTCTCTTAGTATGAATGTCTGATCCTTATCGCCCAACATATTCCATTTTTTATTCATATCCTTATCGAGGTGGAGAATGTCTCGTCATAGCTTTAACTAATTAAAGGACTTGTTTTATTCATGTTACTCACTCATGATTAGTGGATTCTCTTGTGTAGATGAATACAACAATTAATTCGTTCCATTCATCATAAGAGAAGTCTGTAAAAGTATGAGCATATTTCTGATAACCGATGTTGCTTTAAGTTTAATCACGGCAGCTTGACTGGTTGATTTATGAACACTAAAACAATTTTTTTAGAACTATCATATTATACTTATGAAAAGGAGTGAGCTGAAATTTTCTGTTCAGGTGTTGAAAACAGATGGAGGAGTTTTACTGAAAAATGAAGAACATGAAGAGGTGGCTACTATGGCTAAAGAATTGAAGAAATTTTGCGTGAATGAGCCAGTGAAATGCCCTTTAATATTTGGAGGTAAATAAATATGCTGCTGCTAAATCCTGAGTTCATTAAAAGTCACCATTACCTCAGAATCTCTTGAATTACACTACAAATGATGCAAGAGTCATTTCATTTCTCTTGTCATTGTTAATTGGGAAAATATGATATGCAGAGTGGGATGTGGTGTATTGTTCAAATCCAACATCGCCCGGAGGTGGCTACCGGAGTGCCTTCGGTCGCCTCTTCTTCAAGACAAAGCAGATGATTCAGGTTGTTGAAGCTCCTGATATTGTGAGAAACAAGGTCTCTTTTACTCTCTTAGGCTTTCTGGATGGCGAGGTGTCTTTGAAAGGTAGGTGATTAATGATTTCATTCTTTAAGAGGTTGAGTAACAAGTCCACATCCTGATATCCCAAAAACTTTAAATGACAAAATTAAAAACTTCAATTGCCAAATCATCAATAGGATGAGTTTTTCAAAATTTTTGGGCGGGTATGTTTGGGAGATGGGAGAAGGGGTGTTAAGCCACGTTTTTTCTTCTACTTATTTGATGAAATTTCGTTGTGTAAGACCTCTCGAGTTGGGAGAACTTAATAACTTTAAGGAAGAAGAACTTTGAAATTTTTTGAAAGATTACTTGAAAATCCTACATTCTCTTTTCAACACACCCACCCCCTGGCTCCCAAAATGAATTAACTCTATTATACTCTGTCCAAACATACCCAAAAGTTCTTCTGTTTAAAGGATTGAGGAGAGCTAGAACTCTCAAGAATTATAGATTTCAAATCTCAAGATAATCCACTGGCTAAAAACTAGAGCTCTCTAGAGTTATAGATAAGATTATTGTTAGAGAAAAGGTATGGGTTGAAATTCATGTTTGTTTGTTTGGTCTTTTTATCTGTTCACTGTTCCATATGCTTAGAGCGAAATCAACTTGTTATTTGCTGGTAAGTTTTGTGTGATGGTTTCATTTATGGTGACATCAAACAGGAAAACTGAAAGCTCTAGATGGTGAATGGATTCAAGTTGTATTTGAAGCACCTGAAATCAAGATGGGATCATTGGATCTTCAATATGGGGGTCAGAGTGAAGTTAAACTTCAAATCACTTACTTAGATGACAAGATCAGGTTAGGGTTGGGTTCCAGAGGTTCCCTCTTTGTTTTTCAAAGAAGAAATTGACTCCAACCAGAATGCTCTTCAAGACACATATGATGAGCTTGTGATATTTAATGTATTATAATATGAGAAGGCTTACATGATTATGAACGAATCAGTTTGTCACTCAGACGGATCATTCTGTACTTCATGGAGTCGAAATTATATTGGTTGAGTAGCAAGAATGAACTGTAGCTATTATGGAAAATCGATTGAGGCAAAGAAAAAACTTCATTTTCCTCAATTAACGGAGAATATACTACTTTCATACGGGTGATCCTTTCGTTTTTGGTTTTATCTTCTGTTTTTATTCATCAAAGGAAGTCAAGTACCTCGACTTTGGAATGAATTTTCAAGTCTCAATTATATTCATTGTTTATCTTAAAAAAAACATTTCTCAACTAATAATCGAAGTCAACAACAAAATTTGTGAATTTTAAAAGATTTCTACGGATAATATACCACATCATTCTTTCAATTTGTTTTTTTTTTTCGATGGAAGTCTTTCAATTGTTTATGTATACGGTTTTGCAATTGATAACCAAATTTTATGTACTTATTTTGCAATTAATTATCATATAAGGGAAGTAAAAACGTAATTCCGTCATTAATTAATTTATGGTTAAAGAGTCATTTTGGTCTTAAATGATTTGAAGTTTATTCCACAAGATAATTAGTTGGCGTAATCTTTATTCCGCAATATATTTATCCAACGAATACATAATTCATTTGTTAAAAAAAAAACGGATTCAGGCCCCCCAAAAAAAAAAAAATACATAATTCATAATTAATTTATGGTTAAAGGGTCATTTTGGTCCCAAATGTATGTCCTAATGTTCATTTTGGTTCATTATGTTTTAAAATATTCAAATTGGTCCTAAATGTTTGCAAAATATTTTATTTTGGTTCCAAACTATTGAATATCGCTTGTTTTAAGTTCAAATGTAACGAGTTTAGAGCTACGTATTGTCCTCAAAAAGTACTTTCTCTATCCAGTTGGGGTCATCCGCAAACAAGGTCAAACCAATCCTAAAAGTAGATCGCTCTTTCATTGTCAAACAAACAAAGTTGATCATATCTCTCTTGTTTCAAATTCGAATGCGACAAATTCAGAGCTATGATTTCCTCTTAACAAGTCCTTTGAATTTGAAATGAAAGACGAGAGAAATATGATCAAATACAATAATTTGGGATCAAAATGAAACATTTTATCAATATTTAGGACCAAAATGAATCATTTTGCCAACATTTAGGATCAATTTGAACCTTTTGAAACATAATGGACCAAAATGAACATTAGGGCATACATTTAGGACCAAAATGACCCTTTGACCTTAATTTATTGATAAAACTTATAAATATTAAAATAAATTATTTAATATTTTTATATTTATCAGTTATTTTGCGCCAGTTCTTCCCGCTTCCGTTGTTACGTGTCACCATGTCGTCGATATCGCTTTGCGCCATTGCTTGCAGTAGCACAATGAGTTCCAACCCTATTCAAGGTTTTCTGTCCCATTGTTGAAACTCCATTCTGATTATTTTATAGTCGTTTGCTGATGAAGAAAGTTTTCAGGGGGAAAATGCAAATACGCCGGTCAATCGGTGGTACGAATCTTTACCCTAGCCTTCATTATTGACTTTCTCACGCTTTTTTGCTATTCAAATTCAAAAGTTTGACCTCGTTTATCTGATTTTGTAATCTGACCCGTTTATTGCGTTACCTAATGCTTGGGGTTTAGTTGTGTTCAATTTTTTTTTTTCTTAACTGTGACTGGAGTTTAGTTGTGGCTAGTGGCTACATGGTTAACCTAGTTGCGAACCAGATTACTGTCTTGTTAAATGTTTTGATTTGTGCAGAGAGCGCTTCCTATACGTATATTGTCCGTTGGGAAAAAGCGGTCTCGTGGAGTTCAACTTGTGGTTGATGAGTATGTTGAAAAGATCAAGTACTATTGCAATGTCGAGGATGTTCAGATACGATCAAATCCCAGAAATGCACGGTAGACTGTCTATATTATCCTAGTAGTGTTATTTGTTCAATTATTTTATGGCCAATATGATTTCAAATTTAGATGTAATGTAGTTAATAATCTGTTTCGGTTGCCTCTATCAACCATACCTGCAAATTCGAGGTTGGGTTTTGTCAGTTTTTAGGGAAAATGGAAGCAAGAACTGCTAGTGCTTTATTTGATTAAGTTTTAATGATGTTTGCTTTATTTGATTGAGTTTTTGTGATGTTGGCTTTTGAAACAAAGTAAGGAAAGCTTTCTGCTTAAAGTTCATAAATTTGCGTCACTTAATACTTTTATTAGATCCAAACAGAAAAATTACTGAAGACATCTGACAAAAAAAAGAGAAGATATAGAGAGAACTGGAGGCTTCATAACTTGTTAATGACTCGCCCTGCCTAATTATAATATTTTTACTTGAATTTGGTTTTTCCCCATCTGCTGTAATCTTTCCAAATCTCTCTTGTAGATAATTTGCATCACAACTCACAAAAACTTGCATTTTTCATTCTCCTGTAAAAACAGTGGACCATTTGTGTTTTAACTTTTAACTAATGCATGCATTGCAGTGACGTGAAGGCTCAAGTGGACAATGAAGACACAGCAGTGATGAACCTTGTCAATTCTGATGATTGGGTATAGTCTCAGACATCTGTGGTAACACCCTATTTTGGCACATTTACTTATTGTGTCAGCAAGGAAAAATTGGTTATGTCCACCATCTAATTACATTTTGTGGTCATGTTTCTGCAATTATAGGTTGTGATGTTGGATGAACATGGACAAGACATAGAATCTGAACAAATGGCTGAGTTGGTAGCTGATGCAGGAAATAAGGTTTGATCAATATCCCACATTCCCATGCATGAAAATATTTCTAACAACCTGCTCATTAGCACTCTGCTGAAAGAGCACATGTTGTCTCATGCAGCAGAGACTGGACCTCCTATTTTCAAACATAAGATTAAATATCTGAGTTGTATGTGAATTGAGCAGAAGTGGAACACCTTTATTTGTTCTGTTTTCCCAATGGCACTGCTTCTATCAGTCATTTAATTTAGTGTTTTAGTCTTTATGGAACAATCTTTGAAGATAGATTAATAAGTTTTCAATTAGCATATTCTATTAGCAGCCAATTTGATAGTTATATAATATATACTCTTACTTTTGGTATGCTTGTATATTATCTATTTTAATAAGTTCTAAATCTTGATAAAACATTGGATTGCCACTTGAAACTACTGTTTTTTTAAGTCTTTAGGGCATCAAATTTTTTGCGCCGGAATGCCAAGTTTGTAGTTTAATCGGATTTTGTATCAGACACCTGTCAGAATCAAGTGTCATTTCCAGTATGTGTTTAGAATGTATGTCGATATTACCTATGTAACAAGGTTGGCGACTTTTTGGCTTACACAATTTGACACTTTTGACACGTCATCACTACTCTGCAAAACTAACAGGTCACCTATGGTTTTTACTGTTCTCTCTTCATGGTTGGATTTCTGCTTTCCAACAGGAATCTTGTAATGCTTTTCTACTACTAGGTTCTCTTTGGTGGTAGTAGACAACTAGACATATAATATGCATCAGTTTTGTCTTTTTCTGTGTAATCAAATTTTCCTAGATTTGTAGTTTTTGTTCTAGTTTTTCTTTTCGAAGTCAGATTCTTCTTAACGTGAAAAATAACATTGATGTCTACTCTCATGCTGTCCATCCATGCTATTAACCCTGCTGGTTTGTTATTTCAAAATGCCTTTGACAAAGTATCTTATTAAGTGTTAATACTTTTTATCTGATTTTACTTGCAGGGAGCTTCAAGATTATGTTTCTGTATTGGTGGACCCTATGGCCATGGAAGAAAACTGCGGGAAAGAGCTAATGTATCGGTCAAGTTATCATCTCTAGTTCTAAATCATCAAATTGCGTTAGTTGTGCTCGTGGAGCAGCTTTACAGGTATTCTGCTTTTTAGTATGTCATATACTGAATTTTAGTGTTGAAATCACGTTCGTATCTAATTACAATGGACTGCTATACTTTCTTCTCTGTACAGAAACCAAATTATAATATCAATCTGGTGAATTTATTCAAACACATATTTTCTCATTTTATTTTTTCAAGTAATTATGTCTTTAATTATTTTTTGTTGGAATAACACCCACGTTGTTTTCTGTTTTGTAGGTCATGGACTATTCTGAGAGGACAAAATTACCATCATTAGATATTTGTAAATTGTCTTATATGTTTTCTTGTGATCTAACCTCTTTTTTCTCTTACATTTCTTATATACTTTCTGCATATTGAAGCTGATAGACTCATTTTGCCTTATATTTTCTTCTTTTGAATTCCTGGGATGGGAAGTGAATGGGTGAGGAGATGTTTTGTTATGATTCTGAGTTTTGAATATACACATGAAGTGGCTTCAAGATTAATGTTATTGGGAGCTTATCATATGATTAAAACTCTATTTTTCATTCCGAAATGGATAATTGGTGAAGGCATATATATGAAGAAATTGGTGAAAGCCAGAGGAATTACCGACTTGAAAAAGAAGATTTACCCTGTTGCTTTGTTCTTTTCCTTGCATCCTTAGCTTCCTTTGTATTTCATTGCGTATCATTTAATGGGATTTCTCTAATATTACATTTCTGATATGTCTATCTCTATTCTGAGTTTTGTATAGTTGAATCCTAATACAAATGCTTTAAGCAATTACAGGCAACCAGGCAATTTACTTGATGTAGGGAAATTTCTGCTTATACTGATTATTATCCTGAATACTGGAAGTATGATTTTTTCCCCTTTGGCAACTTCTCAGTTGTTTTTTTATCCCCAAGAGTCATACACAGATTTCATGATAATTTTTTACTTTTTTTTAATCATGCATAACATTAATAACTTATTTGTAAATTTGGCTGACGATATAAATTTTAGTTAGGTAATGGTACTATGAGGTTAAATTTTAAAGACTTAGTTAATGATTTTATTTTAAAGACACAAAATTTTATATAATTTAATAATAAAAAATGAAAGGAATTTGACATTTTGAAGAACTGAGCCTTGTATAATGGCAATTTGCATCTCGTGTCCTAGA
Source organism: Chamaecrista fasciculata (assembly GCA_003254925.1). Taxonomy (NCBI): domain Eukaryota; kingdom Viridiplantae; phylum Streptophyta; class Magnoliopsida; order Fabales; family Fabaceae; genus Chamaecrista; species Chamaecrista fasciculata. The sequence goes on from QANZ01017406.1 coordinate 14,158, forward strand.
CATATCACTCATTTTATTTGATATGAAAGTTGAGACAGGCAATTCTAAAAATGCATTCTTATTTAATGCTTTCACAAACGCTTCAAGTTAAGCTAAAAATGTAAAAAACTAATAATATTTTTTTTTGGAAGTGGACTTCACTATTTCTAGAAAAGATGTTTTTCAGGGTTTTATGTTAGCTAATTGAGACAACTTAAAAAATGAAAATATATAATATGATGCATGTTAATCAGCTTTCATTAGGCAATATAGTAAGAAGATTCAACATACTGCCAAAAAAAAATTACAAAGAAGCAACAAAAAATAAATAACGAATAACGACCAGCTTTGAAAATTACAGTTAATGGACCATAATCGTTCCTCAATTCTCCCCCCTATTGGCCAGCAATCAGCCACATCACAACTATCCTTCTTGCCACGTGTCACTCTCCAAATGATTGATATGTGTCTCTCTCCTTCCACTCTCACATCACATGGCCTCTGCAATGGAGCAAACAAAACCCACCCAATTACACATACATACATGATACATGGCCATTCTGTGCTCCACACTTTCCGTTTTCTGTCTGAAAGTCAAAACTACCATTAACCCATCCAATTACACCTTGAAATTCGCAAACCCATCAAGAATTCTACTCTCGAATCGCTTCTTCTCCACCATGAACCCCTCTGGCAAATCTTCACCCTCGTCAACCTCAGTCTCTTCGTCAATGTACGAGGTCCCCAATGTTGATGCCACCGAAATGGACCGTATCGTCGACCAGACATTTCATAGGTACTCCTCGAATACTAAGAGTAGGAGAGGTAATAAAGGGACAGCCATTGTTTGGTTCAGGAATGATCTCAGAATATTGGATAATGAGGCTCTCTACAAGGCCTGTCTTGTCTCCGACACTGTCTTACCTGTCTACTGTATCGATCCTCGACACTTTGGGACCACTTATTATTTTGGGTTTCCAAAAACTGGGGGTATTATTAATTCTCTTTTCCTATTGGGTGTGTTTTTTATGATCTATTATTTGATGTGGTTTGAACTCTGAGTACTGAAGTATGTATGTTATGTATTGTCTGTTAATTTGCCAGCGTTAAGAGCGCAATTTCTCATTGAATGCTTGACTGACCTGAGGAAGAATTTGATCAAACGGGGACTTAATTTGCTCATTCAACGAGGCAAACCAGAGGATATTCTTCCTTCTCTTGCAAAAGCTTTTGGAGCTCATACAGTTAAGTGATTGAATCTCATATATAAGCTGGTGGAGTCCATCAATTTTGAAACTTTTTTCTGGTTATTCAAGCTATACATGGCTTGCTTGCTGTTGAATATGATCTAGTCAGGTATATGCCCAGAAAGAAACTTGCAGCGAGGAGCTCCATGTTGAGAGATTGGTCAGCAAAGGCCTTAAACAAGTGGTGATACCACCATCTCCTGAGGAATCCATAGCTGCTACAACCTCAAAAACCTCCAGCTTGCAATTGATTTGGGGTACCACTTTGTACCACCTTGATGACCTCCCTTTTGACGCCACTAGTTTGCCAGATGTGTATACTCAATTTCGTAAGGTATGTTAATTTTTGAGTTAGGTTAGTCTTAAATAATATACGAGTCAGCAATTCAGTCTTTCAAAGTTGGTCCTTTTTGTCTACGAATTTGTCTCTTAAAAATAGGGTTAAGTGACTACAGTGTGCTGACTCCACGATGTTCAAAGAATAAAATAGATAAACTAGTTATTGTCATGACTGACATTTTCTGAAATGTCAGTTGTAAACTTGTGTATTTGTCAAGATCAACTTCTATGTTTAGTCTAAATTTTTTTGGCTGACATATATATGTTTGAGGTTCCTATTGAAAAATGGCTTTTGATATGCTACTTAACAATTAATATGCATGCAGACTGTTGAGGCCAAATGCAACATACGCCCCTGCATTAAACTTCCAACATCTTTAGGATCACCTCCAAAAGTTGAGGAATGGGGAGGTCTACCTTCATTGGAGCAGCTTGGATTTAGCTCACAAAATGTAGGTTTTGAATAAATACTCACAGAGATCCTTCAAGTATTATGACTTTCATTAAACTTGAGTTATTCCAAAAGTGAAAAGAGAATGAATTTGATTGTTTGTCTATGTTCTTTTTTCTCTTGATAAAGGTAAGCAAGGGGATGAAGTTTATTGGAGGCGAAACTGCAGCATTGAGCAGAGTACATGAATACTTCTGGAAGAAGGTTAAAAAACATCTCAACTGAGCAAAACAAATTTCATTTATCTTATATCCCTTTATTATGTTTTATGATTGGTTTAGAAGGTATGAGAAACACATCACCTATGTGAATGAAATATCTGCTTTTTGGCCTATTCGATGAATAAATATTCAGATGCCGTAGAAAGGGTGTCATTTGTATTTGCTCTACTCTAGATGGAGTGCATGTAGCATGTTAGAAACTTTGATGTTTACTCGTTCTTAAAATTATCCATATGCAGGATTTACTAAAGATATATAAAGAGACCAGAAATGGGATGTTAGGGCCCGACTACTCGACAAAATTCTCACCATGGCTTGCATCTGGAAGCTTGTCTCCTCGCTTTATACATGAAGAGGTTATAATTGATAATCATTTTTCTTCTTTGTATTATATTGCATTTGAAAAATGTGACTGCTCTGACAAAGTTCACACCATTCTTTATAGGTGAAGAGATATGAAGAAGAAAGGCAAGCTAATAGTTCCACCTACTGGTATCATTCTCCATCTATCACAGCAATGTAGATCTATATAAATTATATTCTTTGGCAGTATTCATAATTACACCTAATTAGCTATTATTTTCTACAGGGTTTTGTTTGAATTGATATGGAGGGATTACTTCAGATTTCTATCAGTTAAATATGGGAATTCCATTTTTCATGTAGGTATGATTGAGGTTATGGGTTAATTTCAGCAGGATTAACACTAACTTTGGCCAGATAACAGATGTGAAGCACAGTTAGCTGAAGATAATGTGTTTGTTGAGAAATTTCTGTGTTACAATTTGTCCATATTAAACTTTCATAATTTAAGATTTTTTCTTGTTTTTAATAGGAGGCCCAAGGCAAGTGGTGCAGAGATGGAGCCAAGACAAGAATTTGTTTGAATCTTGGAGAGATGGTTGTACAGGGTACAGTTTTCAGTTCTGAAGCTAAAGAAAAAAAAAATCTGAGTCTCACCTTATACATCTATATTTCCATAGCCAACTGACCTTTTCTTCTGGCTGATATATTTTTACATGAACTTTTAGGTATCCTCTAATAGATGCCAACATGAAAGAACTATCAACTACAGGGTTTATGTCAAACCGAGGACGTCAGGTGATAGAACTTTCTAGATAAATGGAAAAGATTGTTCTTATTGTAGTGCATTTAATTCATAAACCTAAGTAGATTCTATTATATTATTTCTGGGCATTTGCACATGGCGTTATACCAAACTTTGTTACCTCATTTACAGATTGTATGCTCATTTCTTGTTCGCGATATGGGCATAGATTGGCGCATGGGAGCAGAATGGTTCGAGTCATGTCTTTTGGATTATGATCCATGTTCCAATTATGGAAATTGGACTTATGGATCAGGTAATTAACTATACTAGGCTAACCAGGAAGCTATCATCTTAGTTTCCATGCTATACAATGCCTAATTTGGTATTCATTTTTAGCTCTGTATGTAACATATGAAATCTGTCATTATCTTTTACTTATTCTGTAATCTTCCTGTTCAGGAGTTGGCAATGATCCCAGAGAAGACCGTTATTTCAGCATACCTAAACAGGTCAGTGTCTGTAAGGAGTAGCACACTATATGATATGCTATGCTTTAACCAGTGACCCTCCCTTGGATGTTCAAAACCTAGACAAATCAACTTGAAACCCGGTGACTCGGGCTGGCTCAAGCAATTAGACCGTTTTGCAAAGGATTGATCTGAAGTAACCCATTAATACCCTGGTGAACCTATGAATTGTTTGACCCTTTATTTTTTTACACATTTTGTCACTATATATAACATATTTTAATTTGATTGGTTCAACCATTGACCTGATGACCTGACAATTGACCTAGTGATATGGTGACTTGAACCCTCAACTAGTTCAATGACCCGTCAAGTTTGTCAAACATTGCTCCCTTTAGTTCATGATAGCAAACTCCACAGATGTTAAAATAGTTGAAACTAAGTGTTTTAGTGTGCTATTTTGGTCTTCTGATGGGTCTAATCTAATGTCATACTTCAATCAGAACACATAACTAGTAGCAGTAACTGCAAGCATGCTTTTTTGGGTTGTGCTTGTGGTATTCAACTTTGAAAAATGTTACAATTTCAGGCACAGACATATGATCCAGAAGGTGAATATGTTGCATTCTGGGTGCCTCAATTACGAACCATACCAAAAGATAGACGGCACTTTCCTGGAAACTCATACATCAAACAAATTGTGCCACTCAAGTTTGGAACTGCTGGTAGATCCCATAAGGATAACAAATCTCTGGGTGCAAGAAAAGCTAATCAGAGAGGAAGAGAAGGAAGAGATAACTGGAGACAAATTGGATAGGGTGGAAGAAGGAAAAACTGTATTACTGTATTAATTTAGTAAAAAATATATCTGTGAAGGTTTGATTGATTTTTGTTCGTAGGTAGTGATGTATTTTATTATTCTTTTTGCTGTGCGTTTCATTTCTTTTCTTTTAAGGAAAAATAAAAAGAAAATTTTAATGTTATTAACAAACATAAGATGAGTAATTTGAGTATAATGCATAAATTTAGGGACAAATAGTAAGTTCTATTAAAAAAACAAATCAACAAAAAAAAGAAGAAGATAAAATTGAAACTTCAATTGAAAAATATCCTTGCAAATCCGATTATTTGAGATGAGATAGTTTTAGTTTTTGTGTTGTCATGATGATAATCTTGGATGGACATCATAACATTATCAAACGTCAAACATTTAAGATATATAATTTAAGATATATAAGATTGTGAGCATGAGATAACAGTGTACCCTAAGTTTTAGTATCTTCAATTTAATCATTAGATCCATAGAATATTTTTCGTATTTAAAAGATAGAATTCGAAACCCATCAGTGAATTATAGTTAAGGTTGTTTTTGTACTCGGGGACATCAAATAATTTGCGGGCATAGTTGGAATAATTAACTCCAAAAACGTAGGGGAAGAGAGGATCTATAATATAATTCAAAAAATTTGCTGCTAAAAAGATATGTTTGATTGATATGAAATTTAGGTTAAAAACAAATAAAGCTAATTCTTGAGAATAAGCAATTAATAGAACAAGAACCGGTGCTTCCTAAGACAAACATTCCACCACTAAGCCAAATGAAGCCAACTAATTTTAAATCCAAGGCCTTTAAATATATCCTACAATACCTCTTCCAAAGTAAAATTCCAAATCTTCATTGAGTACAGATACAAACCATACTCAATGAAGACATATATAATTGTATATGCCTTTAAAGGTATTGTATATTGCCAATGAAGTAAGATTCTAAGAAGAGGACGACCAGAACACCTCAAAGACATATATAATAATATAGATATTGAATTTCTTGTCGAAGGCCACAGTCCACAAGACAAGAAGAAAATTAAGCATATTGCCAAAGACCAATTACAAAGAAGCAAAAGATTTGAGCTCAACACAAGTCAACCAATACAGATACAAACTGGCTTTCGTGTAGAAACTAGACGGATACACAACATTGAATTAGACAATAAATTAGACGTTTAAAAACAGACTATACAAATGTAAAAATAGTTGAAACTTGAAACTAGGGATGATCAAAATACCCATACCTAATGGGGACCCTGAAAATTACCCTATGGGTATGGGTTTGGACCCGTACCCATCCTTAATGGGTACGTATCCTGGTATGGTGATACCCTACCCGTACCCTACCCATTTTCCTATTAGTAATAATAAATATATTTTTATATATGAAAAATATAATACTTTAACACTATTTATTGAAAAAATATTAAAGTTTTTATAAATATTAAAATATTTTATTAATGCATTCATATTTATGATTTATTTTTTAATTTTTAGTAGTTATAGATGTAAAAAGTTAGATGAATATAAATTTTATATTAACAAAAAATAATTTATTTTAAAAATTTTCCGGGTTTGGGTTCGGGTATGGGGATTAGACTACCCAGCGGGTATGGGTATGGAGATTGATTTTGATACCCGCTCACATATGGGTATGGGTACGGATATTATAGTACCCTACCCATGATCATCTATGTATGTCGTTAATTTATCGAAAGAAATTAGTCAAATGAGAAAATTTACCAAAATATAAAACATTGGGGATGAAATTGACAAAAAAAAAGATTGAGGACGAAATTGATAGTTGGTCTAAAGTTTAGGGACGAAATTAATGTTTTTGCCTAATATATAGGTTCTTTTTGTAAATTTAAGAAATTTGTAAAAATTAATATCCTTGATTTTTCAAAATAAATATTTTTGCTGTAAGAAGATTCTGTCAGTGTAGTGTAATAATTTTTGGGGGTTAGTCTGAGATGCAAAGTTTGATTCTTGACCTAGAATGCAATTGTTGATGTGGCATAATTATAGCCATTGATATAATTTAATGCTGAAAAATAATAAAAAAAATAATAATTTTTTCAACCAATCAAACCTGTGTATGAATCACATCATAACTAACTCTTTCACGTGTCATTATATTTTTGACTCATAACTCATTGCATCCCATGTCAAGAATCAAACTTTGCATTATAGACTCACCCTTTTTTGGAGGTTAAATTTGGCACCTATTATATTCTGATGAGATATTCAATTAATTGCAAGTGTTTTGTAAACTTTTTTATTTTACCTGTTTTAAATAAATTCTACTCGTTAACTTTTTTCATGACAAGGTTTGTTGTTGGAGTTTATATAAATATTATTTTGTTTATGAATGGTGTTTAATATGTTCTCAAACGTCTAGTTTATTGTTTATGAAAAAAGGGCTAAAATACACAGGATATGTGCATTTTATCCCTAATTTTTGAGATTGCATAAAATACTCCGTAACATAAAATTTAACAGATTTAATCACTTAGAAATATATTTAGCCAAATCATGACAGATCAGCATGAACTCAATATCTTTTTTTTTTCTTTGAAAAAGGTACTTTTTTACATAGTATTGTTTCCTTTATTCATTAAACCTTATGGTTCTCGGTTCAATAGAAAACACTTCGACATACTGCATTTGTTTTTCAATCTGAATTAAGATTTAAATTTTTTTTTCTATCAATTTTATATTACATATCATTAACCACTTAGATTTTATCGTTCATATTTGACTAAAATAAAAGCATAGAATAAAATTGATAAAAATGTGAAACATAGGATAAAATTAAGTGTAAAAAAAAATGGACTCAAAATTGATAATTAATGTAAAATTTAAACACCAAATTAATACTTTTCCCGGTATATTATATAATGCTATAATTAGAAAAGCACAGGAAAAAGATCTAAAGCTAGCAAAATCCTCAATGCATGGTCTCGGTTCCCACAATTTTTGACGCTGGGAAAATGAATATCGATGGATTAGCATTGAAGTATCTGCATTTGCATATCATATCGATTGGGGTGTGTGGAGTTCAAAGTGCGTGTGAGTTGTGACGAAAAGCTGTGTCTCTCTGTGTGTGTGGGTTTACGTGTTCAGGAAACCCCCAATACGGAACCCCAAAAGATTAATAAATTTTTTGAAGCCTTTTGGTTTTTGCTTCTTCCTACTTCGCCATACGCACATTCAAACATTCATTCGCTTCAATCTTCATCACTCTGTCTCTGCCTTTCCTTGCCTTCGCGAACTAACTTGTTATTAATTTCTTTTACTGAGATCTGAAGCAAGAGATCGGCCCAAGGAGGATTGGGTTCTCGAAGCATCTCCGATCGAATTTCTTCCTCGAGGGTTCTTCATTTCCTCATTCTTTCTCAGGTTCCTCTTATCGATCCGATACCTTTCTTCTTATTGAGCAGAATCTCTTCCGCAATTTTGTTTTTGATTTATGTATATGTATTATATAATATTGCTTCATATTCTGGAAAATTGTTTTCTCTTGATTGCATGAGACCGAGGGTTAGTTTTTAATATCAAATACATGATCGTTCTTCGCGTCTGATATTGACTCCGGAATACTTGGTATAAACTTGGCTTTATTACGGTCTTTAATGGGCAACATGTGGCGATACCTTGATTGCCTCTCTGCCTGATTTTATATGCTATCTTTACCTATCCATCTGTGTCGTTTGGAGGGGACGCGGGATTGTTTTTTACTCTGCTGCTTTTCATATAGGCATATTTCTAGCTTTCTAAAGCAGTTGACACGGGAAAGAAGTGTTGTACCTTTTAGAAATGCGGGTTTAAAGTGTACCCAAATGTCAGAATGAATATAACTGAAGGGGACTTTTATTTGCATGTAGCTATGTGAGTGTAGTTACTGATCTATTTTGTGACTTATTTGTACTCTAGGAAATAAAAGTGATGGCTGATGACAAAGGAGTTGGAGAAGGTGAAAAGAAAGAGACAAGTCCTACTGCTGCTGGGACTGTAAAGAAGCGCAAGGGATTTATTTCCCGAATTTGGAATGGATTATTTAGATTACACGGAGACGATTTTGAGAAGAGACTGCAATATATTTCGAAAGAAGAAGCTGCTGTTCTGACTAGAATGAGCAGGAGATCCCAATCTTGGAGGCGGACCACCCGCCAACTTATTATATTTTCAGTAATATTTGAGGTGTGTTTTATTTGTTATTTAGTGATTTATAAAATACCATTTCAGTTATTTCTTACCGAGATAGACTTTCATTTTTTGTTATTCTTTTATTGTGTTCTCTTCCATGCACACGATCTGCTGCATTTCTGTAAAAAAGCATGTATTGTTTCTTTTCAATTGTGAATACGAGGAAGATTGGAACTTTAAACTTCTGCATGAACAAAGCAAAATTACTCTACCATGAGATTATTTTTGTAATTGAGAAAATAACATAGGATTATGTGTAAAATGATTTCAACTTTCAGGCCATCGCTGTAGGTTTTGCAATTATGACTACGAGATCAATAGATATGAATTGGAAGATGAGGGCTTTCCGGGTTTTGCCAATGTTTCTTTTGCCCGCCTTATCATCGGCTGCTTATTCAGCTGTTGTCAGCTTCACAAAGATGTGTAAGTGTCCTAAAAATTTGTAGTTAATAGTTGTTTTCCCAAAGAAAGCATGTTTTTATGTGACGGATTATTGTTGAAATTATGAAAGATACCTGAATTTGTTACTTCTTTTAGAATTTCTCCCATTTTTCTTGATTATTGTTGATCAGACCGGAAATGCTTCAGTTCTCAGTAGTGAGATATTTTCCCCTTAATATGTCAGTGAAAGAGGTCTACCTTTGCATGAAAGTATTTCTTTATGCTGTCCAATTGAAACCCTTGATGTAATTTTGCAAATGCTGCTTTACTTTTAGATTTTTTCTAACCATGCAAAGCAAGCCTGGTCGTAGGTCTTAGCATTCATGGGGATTTCTAAAGTTCATGAGTCACATATACCTTTGATGAAACTGCTATATCGAGAAAATTGGTAGAAGGCTAGCCATTTGATACTAACAGTTTGCTTAAAATTATTTAGTACCTTTGTTTAGAAGGTCTAAGAAAGCTATGCTGCTTAACTATGATTATTTTACCAATTTATTGGTGCAGTTTTGGACAGGACCCTTGAGTTCAAAATTCGATATCTAAATGTTTTCTTATATATATATATATTGTGTGATTCTATAGGTGATCGGAGGGACCAGAAAATTCTTGAAAATCTTCGAGCTGAAAGGCAAGCAAAAATTGATGAGCTCAAAGAGAAGACAAACTATTACACCACTCAACAGCTCATTCAGGTGATTGTTGGAAGCAAGCGTTCTTACTTCTTACATAGTTATTTTCACTGTCACCTTTTTATTTATATTATGGAGTTGACTATTATCTTTGAAATTCTGTTGGTTTGCTCATGTTCTATAATAAGATTCAAACTTAAGTTGCAACGCACTACATTGTTTGATTATACTGACTCAAGCACTAGAGTCCAATGGCAGCTCTTAATGTTCACTTTTAGTTTGAATTTTTTTATGCTCATGGTGCAGCGTTTTTTTGTTTCTCCTTCTTTTGGAGGAGTGGTACGGCGAGAGGAAACATTTCCCTGAGTCATTGTAGAAGCTTTGTGAAATATACATGTAATCCTTAGTCAGTCTTGGCATTTGTTTGTGTTGCATCTATAGTCAGATTAGTATATTCAACTGTAAGAATTTTGGCATTGGGCGAGAAAATGTATGAAATTTTACATTATTGATTCTAAGAGTAAAATCAACTTTTTCCCATTTTACTATGAGCTAGGCCTGGGGCTTTGCTTTAAGGTGCATTATTTGAAGGCGGGAGTTGATGCTCTACTAACATTTCATTGCTTTAGTATTACAGAGTAATATGCTTAGCTTGTAATCTATGCAGAGATATGATCCCGACCCAGCAGCAAAGGCCGCAGCAGCAACTGTTTTGGCATCTAAGCTGGGTGCAGATTCAGGGTTGAAAGTGTTTGTTGGAGATGAACCAATGCTTTCCAGGGGAAAGAGCAATGACATTGAACTTGTGCAAGCTAGTGGACTTCGAAATCGAAAACAAATGCAGTCTAGATCTTCTAGCCCAGGGACAATGACGCCAATGCATTCTGATCAACAATTAGTTGGTACTAGGGAAATTGATGAAACTGAGACTTCTGAGCATAACCAGCTTGTAGTTGTTGAACACCAGCAACCTCATAGTTCAACCACAAATGATGGAGGATGGATTGCTCGAGTTGCAGCATTGCTTGTGGGTGAGGATCCAACACAGTCTTATGCACTCATATGTGGCAACTGCCATATGCATAATGGTGAGTAGACTGGATCTGACATTTTAACCTTGTCTTCTAGCGCCTACTGCTTGATAAAGATTAAAAAAATGAAAAACAAAGATAATAGTTGCTGTTGTGTAGGTTAATGCATTTGCTAGTTTTTTGTGGTTATCAATGCTTATTAGGAATGCAGTGTCAATAAGATCATTTGACTTTTTACATCTCCAGGTCTTGCTCGGAAGGAGGATTTTCCATACATCACATACTATTGCCCACATTGTCGAGCCCTGAACAAGCCAAGGCAATCGAATGACAATGGCGTCTCCGGTTTAAATACCCCGGCGATGGGATTTCAACAAACAGATGTTGTTGGGTCAGTTAAAAGTGCTACGGTTTCTGCTGGTGAAAGCTTAATCACTAGAGATAATCAGGTTGTTGCTGGTGACAGCGTAATCACAAGCGATAATCGTGATGATGCGAGTGGCAGCTTAATCACAAGCAATAGTCCTGTTAATACTGGTGAGAGCTTATTGACAAGTAATAATCCTGTTGATTCTAGCCCTGAGATTGAGGAAGAAGTATCTGAGAGAGCAAATTTGGTGGAGAAAACTAGTTAAAAGGGTGGCTTTCTTTGTGGATTGGCCTGTGTTTTGTAACAGGAGGGTGCTGAGATATTACTTTGATACTCCTCATTTGTGACACATATATTGTATGTCTTGCTTGTAACTTGCAGTTTTGGCTTTTTGTTTGATTCTTTGTGCTCTGGTATCTTCCGCTATAAAACTTGTATTGTACCTAAAAGAATTTTGGTAAACAAATTTACATTTTTTTTGTTTGCAGAGCTTAAAGGTGTTCTCACCCTTTTTTTTACAAATTTTATTCCGGAATTAAAAAAAAAAAGTTTCTCGATTAGTTGTAGAAATCCATTGTTTTCCTGAAAGATGATGTTTTAATGTATCTATACTATACAATAAAACAATGTTTTTGTTTGACACGTGTCAAGTTCAAGTTTGACATTAGCAAATTTTGCCTTTTGCCACTCTCATTCTGCAGCTGACACGTGTCCCTTCTATTATTAAAAAAAAAATAAAACCTGCAGCACACAATCGCGCCTTGCTCCAGAAAATTGGTCCAACTTCACACATCCTCGACCAAATTCAAACTTCCTTCAACTTTTTTTTTTTTTTTTTTTTTTTTTTTTTTTT
>QANZ01017406.1:26837-62413 GCA_003254925.1 Chamaecrista fasciculata
ACAATATTACCAACAAATAGCTCGGTGTCTACGATCCATATTATATGGAAAATTTATTAGTGCAATATTATAATCATGTGCAGAAAATAAGGGACTTATCATCAAATTAAACCATTTCTATTTATAATAGAATCTTTTTAATTTAGTCCAGATTTGAACGTTATGGACGGTTCTTAAATAATCTAAAATTGACCAAATCCAAGTAATTGATCCTATCTAAAATGCATGAATATTTAAAATTATGAGTATAAACATAAAAGGCCATAATTATTAAAGTTAGAAAAAAGTATTTGATGCAGCCTTTTTATATAAATCATATTTCGTTAAAAAATTAAAATCAATTAAAAATGTTTATTGTTGGTTGATTTTTTGTGAATATTAATTGATATTTTAATTTTCATAAACAAGATTATAAGTTTTATTTTGTTATACTTTTTTATTTGAATAAATATCAGAATCCATTTGAATAATCTTTTAAAAAGGAAATTTGTTTATAAAATTATTTATCAAAAGATTTTTAATCAAAATATCTATTGTTTTACGTTTGAATATCATAAAATAAAAATATTTCAAGAGAATTCAAAAGAAAAGCATGTTTTGGTATATAAAAAAAAGAGAAACTTGTTTAAGAAAAAATTAATATATAACAGATATAAATAGAATTTTAATCTATAATATTCATAATACTATATTAAAATGCTTGATAAAGATTTTGCCATAAATTTTTAGTACTTTTCAGAAAAGCCAAAAAAGATCAACTGTTAAAGCACATTTAAAATTTTTTAGTGCTTCTATTTTTTTTTAAAAAAGTCAACTTAAATATTTTAATTTTAAGTAAAACTATATTTTTGTTAAAAAAATTAATCTAATTCAATTATTAGTTATTATTCGTGTAATAAATAAATGAATAATACTTTATAATTACATAAAGAAAAACTCAATTATGACAAAAAAAAATAGACAAAAATATATTTTTTGTCCTCATATTTTATATTGACTTTCAATTTCATCTCTAATAGTTTTTTCCTATCAATTTTGTCATTAAAATTTTATATTTTAATTAATTTAATCTTTTGTTCTTACTTTGTCTAAATATTAACGACAAATTATATATGATTAATAACATGTAATTTAGAATTGATAAAAAATAAACTTAAATCTTAACTCTCCCACCTTGTATATACAGCAACCAGTTGACCAGCGGCAGACCCTTAAATGGAACACAGATCCGTGGAGGATTAATCCTTAGCCTATCGGACTGGGGATACCTTGGGAAACCAAAAAAATTAACAACAAAAAAATAAATGAAATTGAAATCTAGTATAAATTTTGGAGACTAAAAATATAATTTTAACAAAAATGTATTAAGTAATATATAATGAGTGGAATAATTTTCTTAACAAAAGGGGGAAATTAACATTGATTAGCGAGGAGTTAATGGTAATTTGCTTTTAAAGAAAATGAAAGCTTCACTCTAAAATCCAAATCTAAATCTAAATCTAAATCTAAATCATGGTTGTGGTAGTAGGGGTACATACACAACACACATATATAGACCAAAACTGTATAATTCTCTCTTTCTCTTGTGAAATGAATGAAATGAATCCTTGAGTTTCTCTCTCTCTGACTCCGACTTGACCCTTCATTAGCCCCTTCTTTTATTTCATTCACCCAAACCTTTTTCTTTTGTCCTTCTCATCTCTAAATCTCTCTCACTCTCTCTCTCTCTGACTCTGACCCTTCTCCTTTTCTTTTTGCATTCCCTCTCTGCATCCTCTTTTTTTTCCTTTGCCTTCTCCCTCCGATATAAAAGGTTTATTCATCATCATGCTTCTTCTCACTAATTCGCGCTCAAATTTCTAGAATGTCATTTTGATGTTATTTATTTCTTCATCTATTTTCTCAGAATCCTCCGCGATATTTTATCTTGCAGCTGAGACCGGCTTCTCTTTTCTCTCAGGTGGCTCTCTGACGAGATTTTTTCCCCTTCTTTTTTGTTATTATTTACCGTTTTCTTCGAGATATTTCCGATATAATTATTATGTTGAAAGATACGCGTGTTTCACATTACTCTGTGTGGCTTCGTTTTCCTGTTGATTTACTTGGTCTCTTGGTTGTTGGGGGATTTCTATTTTCTAGGGTTCTCTTAAGCTCCGGTCTTGATTATTTTGATTTGCGTATTTTTTTTTCTATTCTTTTTAATTTGTGCTTGCTCTGCTGTGCTACAATGACGAATGAAGTTGTTTATGGTAATGTGTTCGCGAATAGACGAAGGATATTCAAGGCATCTTTCCGTCTGTCCCTGTTGTTATCACTACCTTTTCCGAGAAAGAAAAATAGATATTTCTCTGCGATATTCGTTTGATCAGTTCTGTGCTATCTGTGATTTTAAATGGGCAGGATAATGTTGAATTGTTATTCCTTTTCATAGTTCCTTCTAGAAACTTTAGCTTTTTCCGATTTTGCCACAGGGTTTGATAAGATTCTAGTATGAGTAGACCAACTACACGAAGTAAAAATAAAAGACAAAGACAAGTGGATGATGGTTCCGGGGCTTCTGAAATATGGAGGTACTGAATGGTTTATTATTATTTTTTTTCTATACGTGAATTAAGTTATTCTGGCGTTCCGCAATTTATATGTTCATAAATTTTTGTTCTTCCTTGTATAGGAAAATTCATGAAACAGGCCTGGTAACTAATGATGATATGAATCAGCTGTATATGATTTGGAAACCAATCTGTTCAGGCTGTCGTGTTAACTCAAAAGACAACCCTAACTGCTTTTGTGCATTGGTTCCACCTCCTAATGGAACCCGGAAGTCTGGTTTATGGCAGAAGATGTCAGGTATTATTGACAATCTTGGTTCTGACCCAACCAAGGATCTTCGTGCTTCTGCTAATTCACCTGCTGGTCTTACAAATCTTGGGGCTACGTGCTATGCCAACAGTATTCTTCAATGCTTGTACATGAATATGTCTTTCCGTGAAGGCTTATTTTCTGTAGAACCAGATATTTTGGAACAACAGCCAGTGTTAAATCAACTGGCTCGGCTTTTCGTTCAGTTGCACATTAGTAAAAGGGCTATTGTAGATTCATTTCCTTTTGTAAAAACACTAGATTTAGACAATGGAGTGCAGCAGGACAGCCATGAATTTCTGACATTGCTTCTATCACTGCTTGAACGCTGTCTGAGCCATTCTCAAGTTCCCAAGGCAAGAACTATAGTTCAAGATCTTTTCCGGGGAAGCGTGTCTCACGTGACAACGTAAGAACAATCGACTTTGAGCAATTTTTTACTAATAACGAATCATTTTGTTTTACATTTTAAATTCCATCTTTTGGTCTATGATAGGCTTTGGTTTTGTCAAATAAGCTATCATTCACCCAGAAAACCCATAAATAAATCATCTCTAGAATAATGCAAAGCCTGCTAACCTGTAATGCCAAAGATATTGCAGTTGTTTTTCTTTTTCCAAATGTTGTTAAATCTCTCAGAAAATGATTATTTGAGATTTGTGTTTTTTTTTATTCTTTGATTTCCCAAATTGTTTTTTCATAATTGGAATGAAGTAACTCTGTTAATTTGTCTTTCAGATTAGCTCAAATAAACTTCTATGTTTATGACTAATAGGTTTTTTAAATTTCTCACATATCATGTAGCTGCTCGCAATGTAGAAGAGACTCTGAAGCATCTTCTAAAATGGAAGACTTTTATGAGCTGGAATTAAATGTTAAGGGACTGAAAAGCTTAGATGAGAGCCTAGATGATTACCTCACCATTGAAGAGCTTCATGGAGATAATCAATATTTTTGTGAGTCATGTAAAACACGAGTTGATGCTACTCGTAGTATCAAGCTGCGTACATTACCAGATGTGCTTAATTTTCAACTTAAGCGTTGTGTCTTCCTTCCAGAGGTATTGTGACTGATCTTGTGAGTAATTTATCTTTAAGACTGTTTTTGTGAGCATTATGCAAGTAAGAAGCATGCATACTGCTTTGTCCTCTTGTTTATTTTTTTGGAGGGAAATGATATTAGAGAAAGCATTGTTCACAAATCCAGCTAAAGAAAAAGTAAGTACCCTGTGAATGTTATGAAACTACAAGAACTAATAAAAAAGTGTTAACCAATTCTGAGTATCACCAATTCAGCATGAATCTGCCCTGAAAATCCTTGTAATGGAAGACTGTTCAAGATACCATGCTGATGATGTTATTCCTTCAGAGACAAATTGGTGACATAGTATTACAGTTGCTGTTAAGCTTTGTGCAGTGGAGATCTATAAACTAGCTCATCTAAAAAAAAAAGTCTAAGTCTTGGTATCAAACAATAAATCTCTGGCATATGTCTCACCAAATAAATCTGTCGTTGTATTCTAAGTGCTGCACAAGAAAGAGAAATGCAAGAACCTTGAATAGTCATATTACAGATGCTGTCTGGTTCAATTCGCTAATGATTAATTTCCTTGATAAATTTAATGGTTTATCCATGTTGACTTTTTTGTTTTTCTGGAAAGAAGTATGGAATTGTTTCTTTAGGGTAGTGGTCATGTAAATGCTGATTTTGAAGAGAGAAACTATGTTGATATAACATGTTTGCTTTTGCTTAGATACTTAAAGTAAAACTGCTTGGAGTAACTTCTTAGTTCCATGCTATGGTGTTGCATTTCTTTTTTTCTATATCACTTCATTATATCTGATAATTATATCCCTTTCTATTTGCTGGCAGACTACAACAAGGAAGAAAATTACTTCTTCATTTTCTTTTCCTTCTAAGCTTGACATGCGGCATAGATTGTCTGAGCCATCTGAGTCTAATTTAATATATGACTTGTCAGCTGTACTGATTCACAAGGGAACTACCGTTAATAGTGGCCATTACGTGGCTCACATCAAGGACGAGAATACTGGGCAATGGTGGGAATTCGATGATGAGCATGTCACTAAATTAGGCTGTCATCCATTTGGTGAAAAATCTTCAAATTCTACTGCAAAAAATGTAAGGACTGATCCAGTGCATTCAAATTGCTCTGAAGCGAAGGCAGCTGACAGTAACGGAAATTGTTTGGATGCCACTCACTCACAATCTTCTCATGTGGAGACATTTTCATCAAGTGATGCATACATGTTGATGTACAATCTTAAGCATACTAAAAATGCAAGCAAAGCAGAAGGTACAGTCAGTGGTATTAACCACAAGGAAGGAGAAGGCAATGTAGTTGTTGCACAAGACAGTTTTCGTCTTTTATCTGATGAGATTCAGAATTTTAATGCCTCATATCTTAACGAGTGTGAGGAGTACAATCATAAGAAAGAGTTGGAAGTGAATCGGGTCACTGAAAGGAGACAGGAAGTTCGATCAGTTTTAGCTGAAGCTCCTGTTCAACCACTTGAGCAACCGTTTTACTGGATATCCGGTGAATGGCTTCGCCAATGGGCTGACAACATCTATCCAACGTTAGTTCAAATTTTGTTAGTTTAGTTATTGACTATAAAGTAACACTACTTTGCATCTTGTTCTCAGTGTAATGGGTCTCGTTATGTCAATTGGTAGGGCTGGGTTTCTTGGTTTGATTTACAGGATACTTAACTTCAGCTTTTTTTTCACAGCGCCCTTGACAACACCTCCATTCAATGCTCACATGGGAAAGTTCCAGTATCAAATGTTACTTCAATGAAGCGACTGTCTGATAAAGCTTGGACTATGTTGTTATCTAAGGTAATTGCATGTTTTAATGAATTGTTGTTACATGTCTGAGTATTTGCTTTGCCTATTAAGCTGTCTACTTTTGTCGTGATGTCTTTTTCATTGTTTTGCCCGCTAAACGTACATCTAAGTTATGTTTCTGAAGTAATATAGATGGACTTGCTCTCTGGGTTTCACCAATGGTGGAGTTCTTATTCGTATTGCTGTATATGTTATCTCCATTGCTATTACTTTGTTATATTTACTAAATCATGGTGGAGGTTAAATGAAACTAGTTATGAACGGAAAAGTGGCTGACTTGGGGGAGGATATGATGGACCAGTAAGGAACTATTCTCATTCTTTTCTAAATTTGTGTTGGATAGTAATGTGTGGGTTTGGATTGATGAAAAGTTAATTTTCCAGAGGGGAAAAAGAGGCAAATTTAGTGCTCTGCTGGTGAAGTTACTAAAGTTTATGAAAGATTGGACTGTTTTCATAATGAGCACTAACTTTACCTACTGTTTTTCTGGTACGTCAGCAAGGAAATTACTTTCATGTGGGGATAATTAAGAACTTTTTTGACACGCAAGTACCTTTTTGGGGTAGCTGCACTGAGGTTTTTATGCAAGGAAACAAAACAGGTTATAGAGTCTGATAAAATTGACTAGTGCTCTTGTTGATCAATTGTGAAGCTGATAATTTAATAGTTGTTTATGTCTATTTCTTATGCTTTCTTCATATATTTATTTGCTCACCCTTCCTGTTCTTTTGTCGCTATTTCTTGTCGCATGCTCATTTATACAACCATAATAAATTTCATTTATCTTGTAAAATTCAGTATGGCGGGGGGCCAACACTGTCCCATGGTGACTGCTGTCAAGATTGTATTATTGGTGTGGCTCGCTCTGTGGTGTCAGCTGATACCTATCGGGACCGAAGAGAATCAATGAAGCAACTTGCGCGGGACATTCTTGATGGAAACTGTCCAGATGGAAAGTATTACATATCTAGGCCATGGTATGATTGCATATGTCTTTTCATCCATTTTCTGCACCCCACAGAAAGAGGAGTGGGCACCAAATCTCATATTTGTTGCTTGTTATAGATATTGTGAATGTTTTGGTTGGCCTTTTTCTAGAAAAATGTATCACCTGTTATTACCAATTTAATTTTTTCATCTTTTTTATTCTTCATTATGCTATCATTATGGCTTTCAAACTACAGGACTAATAGTCTCCTTTCAAAGTGCGAAATGATGCTGATGATTTTACATATTGTAGGTTGCAACAGTGGTGGAAAAGAAAAGTACTTGATGCTCCATCTGAAGCTGATGCTGGACCGACAGCATCAATTAGTTGTCCACATGGGCAACTTATGCCTGAGCAAGCAACTGGTGCTAAGCGGGTGCTTGTTCCAGAGAGCTTTTGGCTCTTTTTATATGAAGATTCTGTTTCTGTAAAACCTGATGATCCTTTGGATTGCCATACTTTTCCTTTGGACTCCGGAGAGTGTTCCCGTTGCAGTGATGAATTATCTGAAGTGGCATGCTTAGAGGACTCTAAAAGGTTCGTTTATTGTTATTAATTTATAGTTGATATAGACAAGTTTTAAATTAGTTTTGGTGCTTATGATTCAGATTAGAGAAACAAAGGCAACGTCAGAATCACGAGAAGCTATTGCTGGCTAAAAGTATTCCACTCTCTTTGCATTGCAAGTATTTTTTGGTGCCTACATCATGGATTTCAAAATGGAGAAGTTACATGAGTCCTTCTGTCAAGAATTCTGATGAACCTGAAACTTTAGATGAGATAATGAATCCCTTGATGTGTGAAAAGGTGTGTTGTAATCTCACATAGATTCCCTGTCATATTTTTCATCTCGATGCAGTGTCTGACTACTCATTTACAATGTTTTCATTTTAAGATACTTTAATTCTTAGAAAAGTCCTTTCAAATTTATCTTGCTATATTGCTGATTTTTGTTTTTTTTTTGGTGTTTTTATCAGCATTCACAGCTTGTTGAAAGGCCCCCTGAATTGGTTATCAGACGCGGTGCTATAATCCAGAGAGAGTCTTCTGTAAGTTAGTTAATTAAAGTATGGCTTTGTAGTTGTGTGCTATTTATGGATGTACATGCTATTAGCATGGCCTAGTGTTATGCCATTTTGGAATGCCAAATTGCAGCAAACTAAGTTTTAATTAGATTGAGTTATCAATATTCATTTTGTTTGTCATATGCTTCATCCTTTTCAAACATGATCATAAGCACGTCAATAGGGGTGTTTTAGTATGTAGTAACTTCAAATTTATCAGATTATTTTTCTGAAATGCTATAGCAGTATAATCGCTGTCTTACATCATCCCTTTTGTGAAACTCTAGGCAGGTGGCTTAACAATCATATCTGAGAATGACTGGAAATGCTTTTGTGAAGAATGGGGTGGTACTGAGACAAAAGGTATATCTGCAACCATTGAGAATATCAGTGGTTCAGAGAATATTTTAACTGGATCCTGCCCTGAGGCACCAATATCTGAGGATCAGTTGAGCGATAAAGTAAATAATGATAGTGGGGGACAATTTGTGATTAGGACGTGTCCAGAGGTAATTCAAAACTCTATCTTATTTATTCCTTCTCTTGTGCCTTTGTTTGGGAAGTTAAAACCTGATAGATTTGTGCATGTAAGTAGTCAATAATGTGTTCATGTTCATTTTTTGTTTGTACTTGAAAGTCATGTCATTGGTTTTCGTACTTTTATTTATTGCTTCTGGTTCAGCACATTCAGATTCTTGTCTCAGAAACTTTTTGCATTCCTGCATGATTGTGTCTCATCTTCACAAAGTTGCATCTTGCTTTGTGCATTTAACTTGACTACTAAGATATTACTATCCCATATTCTGTGATAAACTCTTTAATTCTTGTCATTACATTTTATTTTCATTTCTCATGTACACTTTTATTGTTCCTCCCCTTTTTTCTTTTCTCAATATGTAGATTTGTGAAAGTTGCATCGGAGAAAGAAAAAGCTGCGAGTTAATGCAGAAACTTAACTACTGCAATGAGAACATCTGTGTGATTCTTGTACGGGGAAAGGAAGTACCTAGATCAATATTAGAGGCTTCAAAGGGTTCTGTTGAAACAGATCGTCGTGTTTCCAAGCGCTCCAGGAAGTCTAAAAATGGAAGTTCAATTACTCTCAAAGTTTCTGCTTCGACAACACTTTACCAGCTAAAAATGATGATATGGGAATCCTTTGGGGTAAGTTAAGTAGAGGAAAGCAAGTGGCAATATGAAGTGCATTTTTTCAATATATATCTTGTTATGCTTTTATGGAGTCTGATCTCATGGTGAAAAGGGATTAGTACTATGATAGAGGGGTTTCTTGAACCTTTATGCAAAGAATTAATATGTTTGGAATTGATAAATAACATTATTCTGGTATCTTGCTTTGCTGTTTTCTCCGACTTATATTTACTTTAGAATACTGATGCAGCAGATGCAGATAAACTATTTTTAGATTAAAGGACTGTTGACATAATCTCTTGTGTTTAAATTTACGATATGATATTTATTTATGAAATGGGTGCATATTTAGGTTGACTTGTAATAGGGAACATCTTCATAGGTCAGTGGATTTCTTTAGGGCTTATGTTATCTTTCTTTCTATGCTTGCATTTGGTTTTTACTCCATTATGAGATACAGGTGCCTATTTCCACCTTTGTCATAAAAGATTGTTTTAGTGAAAGTTTCCTTCAGCACTAATCATATTGTCACATTGGAAGCTTTTGTTTATACTTCATACACATATTATCATAAATGGCTAATTTATTTATTCTTGAATACCATTTGTGGTAATTGTCCTCCCAGGTCGTCAAGGAAAACCAGATACTACAGAAAGGTGACAGGACGATTGATATTGATGATGAATGTACTACGCTTGCAGATGTAAACATATTTGCTGGAGATCAGATTATAGTCAGGGACTCTGAGATACACGAAAATCGAGATATTGCTGGTAAGCTATTTGATACCAGTTCATGTCTTGAAATATATTGTTTGCAGATTATGTAGGAAGTGGAGATCTAAACTTTTTCCCTTTAAAATGCTTATGTATACGAAATTGGATCATATTAATCTTTTACAGATGAGATTTGTGACGACAAGATGGAAATGCAGCATACTGAGGGAGGGTTTCGTGGAACACTCCTGACAGCTGATGTTTCGTCTCAGGTTGTTTGAGAAGCCAACCATTAGCGTCAGTGGTTGATGTATTTCTGTATCATCTTTTTCTTGGTGTAAATATTCAAAGAGGAATCTATTTAGCGAGAAAGGAATTAGTTTAGGACAACACAATTCAGGTGCTTCTAGCATAAACTGGTTATCTAGTAGTGTTAATGCTTGTTGTCCTCCATAGCCAAGACAATGGCAAATTTTGGATTGCTTCCTTGCTGGGTGTAAAGCATAAGTTGAAATTAATCTCAATAGTACTGAGTGACAAAAGAGGAGGGTTGTGTTTGGGAGTCGAAAGTCAATTTAAAATTTTGTCGAATCTATATGAATATAGATAAACTATGTGAATATGATATTGTTAGGTTTGAAAGTAAGGCGATATTGCTAGGAAATTGTTTGGAAGTAATGCGTCATATGACTCGAGTATAGTGTCAAATGGGTAGGATATTATATTTTTTTTCAAATGAGTAAGGGTTGTTGAATCAACTATAGTGAAAAATAAAACCATGGAATAGAATAAAAACAAAGCACGTTGCATGGACTGATCCATTTAGCTAAACTGTTGTTACAGTGATATGAAAATTGGATCGGTCTGATCAAATTATGAATGTGGAGTTTTGAGTTGATCTTCATTGAACTGTAACTCGGAACACTTTTTAGAAAATTAGTTAGCTCTTTTTTTTGGAAAAAAATTTGGCTCTTTTGGTTAATTTTATAGGTTTAATGCAAAAAATAATATGAAACTTAATATAAATGTGGCAAACAAAGTCAAAATTCTTTTTTTATTAATTTAATTATAATTATTCATGCTGTGACTTTTGAATATTTTATGTGTATAGAATAATAAAATTAAGAATTTATAAGTATATGTTATTATTATATAAATTATATAGTTATATTTTATTAATTATAATTTATTTTTATTTAAAATAATTATATTTTTTATTTATATATATTTATAACATTATTTGGTCCGATGAAAAAAATCTTAACCCAAAAATCTTTTTTAG
This sequence comes from Chamaecrista fasciculata, assembly GCA_003254925.1. Taxonomy (NCBI): domain Eukaryota; kingdom Viridiplantae; phylum Streptophyta; class Magnoliopsida; order Fabales; family Fabaceae; genus Chamaecrista; species Chamaecrista fasciculata. The sequence goes on from QANZ01017406.1 coordinate 37,767, forward strand.
TTCGGTCAGGACTAATTCTTAAAACATTGATTACAGTATGAAGTGACAAAAAATCGTAACGAAATCCGGGAGACGAGTGAAGCAGCGAACCAGAAAAATAAGTAAATGATGGAGAAGTGTATTTGTTCGTATTTCGTAAGTATGGTATTAAAGGCAACAAAATCTATCATTATGGTCTGGCAATTTCTTATCTCGTGTATGTAGACGAATTGCTCCTCTTTTGCTGGATCAATACGCACTAAGTCTAGCTTGGAAATCAATAGCTCCAAATCCATTGCCATTTTCAGCCCAAATACTCCGAGGGTTTATAAAATTATTTTCAGCCAAGCTCTAAAGCTTAAGAATGAAAATCATCTGGTAAGTATTTGGGAGTGTTTATTGATGGTGACAAGCCATTGAGACTTAAAGCTGCCCACATGAGAGATTGAGAATTTGAGACTCCCTACTTCTCAAGGTAGCTTAGCTATTCGAGACACCAACCAAACTTATGAATAAATCTCTCTTAGCAAAAAAAAATGTTTGGCGTTTCAACCAAAATCCTAGTTGCGTGGCTAATAGTTAGATGGGTGCAACAGAAGTTTCTAGTCAATCCTGTGGACTATGTATTCAAAAATCATAATCAAACCCCTTTCATTTGGAGGGGGTTTCAAAAACAGGCTAATTTGATCACTAATCTCCTCTCATGGAGAGTGGGTAATGTAAAATCTATTGACATTACTAGCTGCTTAATTTGTGTATTGAAATGATTGATCGATAAAACAGAGGATAGATAGTGTTGGAGATGCGAATAAAGCGATGAGGTGAATGATACAGTATAGAGATTCAAAGTGACAAGGAATAACGAATGAAACATAAACAATACAGTACAGAGTGAGGAAGGGAATTGAATTGTAATGTGGTTGTGGTACATGAGAAATATAAAAAAATACCTTATTGAAGCAAATGAAAAATAAAGAAAAATGAAGAGTTCTAAATCCATCGTTTATGACTCCGTGAGTTATGGGAGCCTCCGAACCACCGATCCCAGCTTGAATCCACCGAACCTCGTGTGCTGCAAAAACAAGTAAGCCATTCATCACAATTCACAAACACACACAAATTTTTTGGATTTCAAAATATACAACAAACGGAAGCTTATTATATAATTTCAGCTTTGAGCATCGATCGATATCAACATAAACCCTTACAATGGAAGCAGTGGATCAGGAATCGATTCAACGCTCGAAATCACACTGCACAACAACACCGTATGATTAAATAGAATGAAATTAAAAGCCCTATTCTGATATTGAACCAAAATGTTTCTCTATTTGGCTTACTCCTTGCAGACGCTAGAGGATTCGCCCATTGTTTCAAGTTGCTCCAGCTCTTTCTGCACCCACAAAATAACAATCAATTTTAATTTCTTCTGATTTTAGTATTGCATATCACAGATATACAGAAAATTGATGCAATCAAAGAGAGAGACCTCGATGATATTGATCTCGTTGTTGAGGTGGGAAATGGCAGCTTGAAGCCTATGTTTGCCAACGAAAGTAGGATGAGAAGCACTTCCTCTGGGTTGTTCCAAAGTAAGTGTAGCCTCTTCTCTGTATTCCTCCCCTATTCTTCCATTTTCTACTGCTTGAGTTTGATCCATGCTTGATTCTTCTTCCATCATGAGAATTCACAACCCCATCTCAAGCTATAGAGAAAAAAAAAAAAGAAGGAGATTGAGATTGAGATTGAGATTGGAAGGAGTCAAAAAAGGAGGGAGGAACATGACTAAAAGTGAGAGTGGACCATAGGGATATTATATAAGCAAAATGATGGAGGCAAGAGGGGGTCCTGCAGTGACAATGTAGAAAGAGATGATTATAGTATAGTAATAGTAGTATATAGTAGTATTCCCGATATTGTTAAGAATAGAGATAGGAATTAAAAAGATTTGGGATTGGTGGGTCAAAAAGAAGAAATTTGCTTCCTTCATAGATGTGGACAGTGCACACCAACCTGTTCTTGCTCGCCATCGTAACGACACACACGCGGCAACCCAGGTCTGCCTCCATACTTTTAACTATTTCTTATTATTATTATTATCATCATCATCAATTCATCATCTTTTATATTATAATTCTTTATAGCTAAATTATGAACAACAGTAAGTATAGCCAATTTTCAATATTACCCCAAAAATATCATAAATGATTCGCTATATGTATCAGTATCACACGGAATTGGAGAACAAGAGGTAGCTAGAGAAAAGTTCGCATCCACTAGCCACAGGTCATTTATAATCCACAGTGGTTTGGATAATGACTGGTTGAAAAGTCTAACTCTAGTTACTCTTCATTTTTTAATATACATATATTGATTGACTTGTAATTTTGACAGTTAAGTACCCTTATTTTTAATGTATTATTTTATTATTAAAAAGATTCAGATGATGATGATTACAAGGTAGATTTATTTTAATTTTTTTGTAGATAAGATCTTTATTTGTAAAATCGTAATGATATTGTTCCTGCTAGGTAGACTAGCCTTTGGGCCTTGTAAATTAGGCTTGGGGCCCCAATATGTCAAGAGGTAGAGATAAGATCTTTATTTGTAGCCTAAAATGGCAAAAATACTAATTTTGTCCCAAAACCTTACACTAACTATTAATTTCGTTCCCAATTTTTTTTATGAATTTAGTCCCCAATGTTTCACATTTTAGTCATTTTTATCCTTTACTCTTAATTTATCCAAATATTATCAACAGAATCTACGTAGCTAATGATATATAATGTAAAATTGATAGAAAAAGACACTCAAATCTTAACTCAGATTGAAAAACAGTATGCAGTCTGTCGTTAATTTATTAAAAGAAGTTGGTCAAAGGATAAAATTGACTAAAATATAAAATATTGGGGACGAAATTGACCCCAAAAAGAGATTGGGGATGAAATTGACAATTGGTATAAAGTTTGGGGACAAAATTAATACTTTTGCCTTTTGTAAAATCGTAATGATATTGTTCCTGCTATGTAGATTGGCCTTTGGGCTTTGTAAATAAGGCTTGGGGGCCCAATATGTCAAGCCCAATGACCCAATATAATTTACGCTATCTTCATTTACACAAACACAGTTTGTCTCGTCGTGGATTCAGAACTAGAATGTCACAACAATGGCGGCATCTACAACGAAACTCATATACCACCTTAGAGATGTCACTAAGCATAGTGCCAATTGTTCTCGCTCTTCTCTGGTTGTTTCTTCAAGCATAACGTTGAGGAACATAACTAGTACTAGTGCTTCCAAGAAGAAGAAGAACAAGAGCAAGCAGAAATTCGCGGCGGCTGTGGCGGCGGAGAAATCGTCTCCGGCGGTAGGATTGGTGAAGGAGAAGAGGAGGACCCGGTCGGATAAGGAATTTGACAAGGAAGCAATTCAGCGTTATGGAGATAATCCATCTCATCTCCCTGTGATGCTCGCTGAAGTATTGGACGTATTCTCTTCTTCTTGTTGGAAGCCCTTACACTCTTTCGTCGATTGCACGCTAGGAGCTGGTGGTCATTCCTCTGCTGTGAGTCGTTCATTAAGTTGTTGATTGCTATTAACTAATTTGTAAATCCTTAGAGAGTCACGCCACAATGGTTTGAGTTTCTAATTTTCTGTATTTGTTGAAAGCAATAGATTATCAATGCTCATCCGGAATTGAAGCATTTTGTTGGCTTGGATGTGGATCCTTTGGCACATAAGAAGGCTCGAATTCGGATCAATTCTTCTATCTTGCATTCTGATAATAGTGGCCCTGCTTCTGACCTGAAAGTATATACGCTATTAAAAAATTTTAGGCATATCAAGTCTGCTATTAGTGAAATCGGTGATAATTACTTGGACCTTGGAATTGATGGCATTTTAATGGACTTGGGAATGTCTTCCATGCAGGTGAACTTTTAACTCTTACCACTAGGCTCCTCATTAGGAATATAAACTAGATTTCATTGGTGTTTGTTGTAGCAATTTATTATGGTAATATTAGTGGAATGTACAGGTCTTTTATGCTGCTACGTTGGCTTCCTATCTATTTTTGTTACGTTTTAGTTAGTATTGTACCAAGATTGGTAGATGAATATTTTGATCAGATCACCATAGGGAAAGGGCTTAACACTTCTGACTTTTTTTTTATTTTTTATTTTTTACTTTATAATATTTTGTGCGCCTTTTTCTCATCATAGGTGGACAATCCTCAGAGAGGATTCAGTGTGCTCAGTAATGGACCGCTTGATATGCGTATGGATCCTCAGGTATGACTACAGAAATTTTGGAGTTCGATGAAAAGGAATCTCTTTGACGCTCGAGTTGTAACTTCTCTTTAGTTTAGTACATTACATGTACTAGTGACTAGTTTGGGAATACAATCAGATAAATATTGTTTGATGTTGTCTGGTGCTCTTCTTTGTACTATTAAAGGATAACAAAACAGATTGGTTTCTTGCCAATTCTTGTGGTTAAACGGAGATGAAAATTGAAAAACTGCTAGTTTCTAAATACTCATAAATCATAAATGCATTGGAGCAAAAGATGTGATAAGCCGATTACTCAATCACATTGGATTAAATGTTTATTATAATAATTTGAATTTGAGATATAAGGTAGCTACTAGCTAGATATAAAACATCTAAGGTGACATTGAAATATTTGAGAAGAACACATGGCTCATGCCACTAGGTGATGCTTTAGTAATGAGGAGTCTAGATAGTTAACAAGTGATCTTAGATTCAACCCGCGATCCTTCATGTCCCCCTCCCCCAAACCAAAAAAAAAAGCTCTGATGATTCAACACTATAGTTATGAACAGTCAACGAAAAGTTGAAAACTTTCCTTTTGGAAAATTCATTTAAATACTGTTTCAATGTTATTTCATTTAGAAAATTTCTTCGTCAAAGATATTCTGTTGCTTGGCTGCTGCAGTGTCATTCATAATTTTTCTTTTTTGTCATTGAACTGATGGACAGGCCTATGACAGGCAAGTCTTCGAGCCGAAGACATATTGAATTCTTGGCCAGATGCTGAAGTGGGCCGTATCCTGAAGGAGTATGGGGAAGAAAGTAAGTGGCGCACTCTGCAGAATAAGATTGTCAAAGCCCGAATTCATGGTGGATTACATTCCACTAATGACTTAGTAGAACTTATTAAGCATGTGACTCCTCCAACGAAAGGTAGGTCCTTCTCCAGTTCTGTTTTTCTATTTGTTGAAGCATGCATGCAGTTATTTTGATATATGTTAGTACCACAATGCTGTTTTTCATCTCCCATGAGGTCCAGGCCATATGAAGAGATCTTACAACATGAGTTTGGAGACAGTCTATAAGCTTCTCATAAAAATGTTGATGGGTAAAATGTTGTCATTCTTAGACAAATTATAAATTATATATATTACAACAGGTGGAAGACAAGGTTGGATAAAGACGGCAACTCGAGTATTTCAAGCTCTGAGGATTGCTGTTAATGACGAACTGAAGACTCTTGAGGATTCTCTATACTCCTGCTTTGAGTGCCTTGCACCAGGGGGTAGGCTTGCAGTCATTTCTTTCCATAGTCTGGAGGACAGAATTGTGAAGCAAACTTTTCTTGATATAATTAAAGGGAAGGAAGATCATATAGAAGGGGGTGAAGTGGATAGCTGCCATAATGATTTGAGAAATATAGGAAGTGGAGTTCAAGAAAAAGAAGCATGGATAAGACAAACAATAAATGGATCAAATGGAACAATTTTAACAAAAAGACCAGTCACGCCATCAGAAGATGAAGAGAAATTGAATCGCAGAAGCAGGAGTGCCAAGCTCAGGGTCATTCAAAAGGTTTGAAGCATAAAATATATGTTGGTTTGAGACCTCAAAAGAAATCTCTCCATTCATATTTTTTTTTATATGAATGACTGAATGTTGTAGTCACTAGTCACCCTATCTTGACATTTGTATCCCGATAAATTATATTTTTAAAATATATATATATTATTAAAAGTATTTCTGTGATAATGGTCAATGGACACGATAAACACTGAGATCTGGATTATTCAAAAAATAACTTTACAAGTTACACAGATGAGATTAGACACAGTAGGAGAGTTCATCCTCATTTTTCACAACGAAAGAGCGTTCAGGATTCCCCGATTCAGGAATTTTCAGCTCTTTACATATAAAAATCTTATTGAAGTTAGATAAGATTTTGCAAATTTAAAATAATATAGTGTACCAAACTCAAATACTCTTTGAAAGAAAATGTGCATATTTATTAACTGAAGTTACAAATATACCAATATATAAAAATAAAGAATATTTTTGAATTTTAATAAAGTAGTCCAGAAGCATGAACCCTGCCCTATTTTTGTTTCGTCAGCATTTAGGAAATATGGACACTTTGTTTTGAAGGCGTGTCGCCGTGTCAGACACGTGTCAGTGTCCGACACCAGTACGACATTGGCACAACACATATTCATAAATTTTAGAATATAAATCAATTTTTTGTATTTTAACATGACAAACAAGATAAAATAATAATAGATATGACATATATTATGAATAAAAATTGTAATTTTAAATTTTTCATTAAAAATTATGAATATTTAATTATTTTTATATATAAATATATGCCGTGTTGTGTCGCGTAATTTTAAAAGTTTGGCGTGTCGCTGTGTCCGTATCGTGTCCCGTGTTAGTGTCTATGCTTCGTAGGTCAGCATTTTTTTTGTTATCTGTTGGCGTCTTGCTTATTAAATTATGTTAATTAAGAAAAATTTCAGAGTACTATATTAAAATATTATTTTTATAAAATTAAATTGAGGAGAGTAGTATTTCAATTATTTAATAAAAATAACTTATTAAATTATTATTTTTTAAAAAAATTTAGAAAAAAAAAATCCTCAAAAGATTAGAAAGAAGGACCGGACAAAGCACTTGGCCGTTAGCTTGCCATGTATATAACCTATATCTTACAATAAAGCGCAAAAGCCAAAATGGATTACTTTCAGTGCGTGAAGAAGTAAGAGATAAGAATGGTGATTGGCGCTTCAACTTCACTGTGCCTTTACCGCCATTCCTCATCAACTTCGACGCCGATCAACTGATCAGATCATCAGATTCTTTCAATTTTCTTCATTATTTGCCTCTTCCGATCAACGCTAACATCAAGCTTTCCTTCTCACTTTCTTGGCAACCAAACATTTAAGTAAATGTCCGAAAATAATTTTCCAAGTTTGCGATGTTCTTTACTCTGTTTCTGATCATGCGCTCCTTTATTTTTCGTTTCTTTTTAGCGATTTTCATTTCCTCCTTGATTTTGTGCTTGCAGCGATAGCAATCATGATCTGTGCCAAGATGTATGGTCGTGGACAAGGCTGGATCGCATATTCATCGTCCGTTGCCGCAAAATCTGGCCCTAGGTATTTGATCTGTTGATGCTGTAGTAGTAATAATAGCTCAATGTACCTATTTTGGATTTGGAATACAAGATGGAGGATCTTGTTCCTTGCTATAATAACACTCAAGTGAAATGTTATACAACCAGAAATTCTTGTAGCGGTTTTGCTTTGTGAAAGAAAGACAATATATAGGCCTCATTTTACTGTTTAGGATTAGACGCTTCAATCCTGAAATTTTGGCTTTGCTGATTTTTACTACTTTTGTGCTGAATTTGACATTTAGGAAGAAAATGGACATTAAAGTAAACAAAGTCGCTGCCTCCTATGAAAATGGAAAGAAAGCAAAGCTATCTGCTGAAAGAAATGAAAGAGTTAAGCTGCCAACATATAGTGATGGTATAGATGGCACAGCATACCATATCAGTGAATTTCTAAGTCATCCTAGTGGAATTGAAGCAATGTTGAACACAAAGGCCTTGCAATCTTTTCAATCTCTTGATGCTAACACATACAGGTCTTCCACCTCTATTTTATTTTTTTATTGGGCTAAATGATCCTTTTACATAGGTAGCACCATGGTCAAATGATAGATTAAGTTAGCATCATTATATATGAAGCATTGAGCTCATCACTCTAGTTGAGACTTTAGACATTATAATTATATTGTTCTTTAGCTAATCATTTTTTTTGAACTATGTATGCGCTTGTGCTGCTATCTATTGAGTCCAAATGAAAATAATTATCCATATTTTTTAAGGTGTACTTTGCCTAAACTTCAACTTCTGAACTTCGAAGCTGTCCCTTTGCTGGATCTGCGGGTTATGCCAACAAATGAAGATTGTATAGTGGAGATGCTTTCTTGTAAGGTGTAATAAATTGACTTTCGAATCCATTGGCTGCTACCAGGATATTATTACTTTGTAAAACTGGTGGATTTGTCATCAACGATGATTGACTTTGCACCTCTTTTCTTTGAAAGTGTTCATTTTCTAATACTAATAGGATGGCAGCTTCTATAGTTTGAAGACGTCATGCAGTTTCCACAAAACCTAGTTAGTTTTAAGAATATAAAAGAACTCTGATTGAACATGCTTCTGATGGATTTATAAGATTCCTTTGTCATATTATTTTTCACTTTGTTGAATGCTTCACAATATTTTGTACAGTTTGAGGGTTCAGAAGTTGTGGAACGCCAAAACAACCATTTTTCAGGTAACAGTATATGATTTTGTGCTACTGAAGACAGAGATAGTAAAGAAAATCAGGCATATATTGCTTACTTGGGATTTAGTGAAACTCTACGAATTCATTGAATAAAAACTATAAAACTTGTCTATTTGTGGCAAACAGCCAACTTCTGTAATCCATCTTTAATGAAATATGGAAAAATGATGTTGTTCAACACGGTTTTCTGCTGAATTCAAGTTTATCTGCATAGTTAATGTCACTTAAATCTTTTCTTCTATTATTTTCTGAGAACTCTGTCAATGTTTGCATGTTTATTAATCTTCACTCTGGAATTGCAGCATTCATGAAAAATCACATGACATGGAGTGTGGATGGTGCTGAATCATTTCTAGAAGTTGATATTAAGTTGAGCCTCACGCTTGAGGTTGTTCTTATCCTAATGAAAGATACACTAATGAAGTATGCTGTGTTCTATCCAAATCTTACCTTTTTTTCTATTTTGTTGGGGAATTGAAGTGAGGCAGTCCCCTTTGTTATGATGGTAGAATTTGGTTTCACAGGCCAAGCTCTCATCAAGTCTATAAATGTCATTGGCTGGGGAAAATACGTAATAGTTTGGATAAGGAGGACCATTATGCTGTCTCAGCTGAAACCTTAGTTCAAACACGCACCAATATAGAGAAACTTCCATGTGGCGTCTCTTCTATCTTATAATTAAAAAAAAAAACTTCCCTATTTTACTGAGTACTGATAGTCCATGGAGTAGTGGTCATCCGAACCTGTTATGTGTGATATGAAATGGCCATCATATAACATTGAATTACAGTCATATTACCCTGTCAATTAGAATTGGAGTTTATCTATATTTTAATAACTTCTCTTTAGCTTTGATTAAAGCAGGTTGATTGTTTATTTCAATTTCTATCAACTTATTCAAAATGCAATCAATAGGAGGCCGTCCTGTGTTTTATTCAGATTTATCATTTAAAATGTAAAAATAACATGTCTCGGTGAAATTAGTTATGTTGAGTAACTCTGTTGTTTTGAAAGACTTAAGTAAGAGGAGAGGAAGGGGACGAGGGAGAGGAGTGGGATCTCTTTCTTTGTTTGGGAAGTTGGAAATTGGAGGGAAAGATATTGAGGGATTAGTTTTTAATCCCCCATTCTTCTGAGTTCTGACAGTCCATGGAGTAGTAATCATCCGAACCTTATATGTGTGATCTGAAATGGCCATCATATGACATTGAATTACAGTCATATGACCCTGTCAATTAGAATTGGAGTTTCTCCATATTTTAATAACTTTTCTTTAGCTTTGATTTAAAGCATGTTGATTGTTTATTTCAATTTCTATCAACTTACTCAAGATGCAATCATTAGGAGGCCGTCCTGTGTTTAAAATAGATCAGGCAAGTGTTCTAGATTTATTTGAAACTTTATCTCGAGTGAGGGTTCCTCATGGGACAAAACCCAGGGAGTCTGCCGACATTTACCTCTGATTATAATATATAATTATGAAGTTAGCTCAATGTTATTAATATTAGGAATGACTGAGGAAAATTGATCCTTCGCTCTTTTTTTTTCAATTTTCCCAAGTATATATGGTTATGTAGTTAGCTCAATGTTATTAATATTAGGAATTATTATTACGTTTTAACATGACAAACTAATGTTCCATCTGCTTCCCCTTGGGAAATTTCTTTGTTTGGCAGATCTACACGCGACCGTTTACCATGATGCCTATATCTGCTGTTGAGCGTCCTGGAAATGTGTGAGTNGTAAAAATAACATGACTCGGTGAAATTAGTGATGTTGAGCATGTCTCGGTGAAATTAGTGATGAAAGACTTGGGTATGTTAGGATTGAAGATTAAGGAAAAGGAGAGGAAGGGGAAGAGGAAGAGGAGAGGAAGGGGAAGAGGAAGAGGAGTGGGATCTCTTTCGTTTGTTTGGGAAGTTGGAAATTGGAGGGAAAGATATTGAGGGATTAGTTTTTAATCCCCCATTCTTTTTACTTCTTCATAAATTCTAAATTCCCCAAATTAGAGTATTTGAGAAGAGGATATTACTTCCCAAACAAGAGGATTAAGGAGTTTGGGGACCTAACCTTCCCTTCCCTTCCCCTCCAATCCCTCTCCCTATCCTCCCCTAATAATTGCTGAAAAGAACAAAGTTTAGCTGAAATACTATGCTATTGTCCTTACGGCTCCTTTACTACAATTACTGAAGACTGCTCAATATATACTAAGGATAATCTAAGTCAGGCAAGTGTTCTAGATTTATATGAAACTTTATCTCGAGTGAGGGTTCCTCATGGGACAAAACCCGGGGAGTCTGCCGACATTTACCTCTGATTATAATATATAATTATGAAGTTAGCTCAATGTTATTAATATTAGGAATGACTGAGGAAAATTGGTCCTTCGCTCTTTTTTTTCAATTTTCCAAAGTATATATGGTTATGTAGTTAGCTCAATGTTATTAATATTACGAATTATTATTACGTTTTAACATGACAAACTGATGTTCCATCTGCTTCCCCTTGGGAAATTTCTTTGCTTGGCAGATCTACACGCGACCGTTTACCATGATGCCTATATCTGCTGTTGAGCGTCCTGGAAATGTGTGAGTCAATCATGCTAAGACATTTGGACGAACTGCTTAGCGATTCTGTTATATGATGATTCATCACTTTTCTCTCTTGTGTAATTTGAGTATAACGTATATGATACTTTATAAATATGGTCTTGTACAGAATGTTGCAAGCTTTGGTGGACAAGCTCGTGCCGCTGCTAATTCAGCAGTTGCTACAAGACTATGATGAATGGGTTCAAAAGCAATTGCAAATGAAGAGCTTAGTCTCGGGATAGACAGACAGGTGAGAATTTTTCTTCTTTCCATCACGTTTGCTTAAAATTTTGTTTTGATCCCTCAATTTTTTTTCGTTTCATTTTGGTCCCTCAATTTTTCAAAATATTTCATGTTAGTCCTTGACTCTTCTCCATCCAACTTTTCCGTTAAAAAAAAGGGTAAAAGTCTCTCAAAAGTTCTATTATTTTGCATTAATTGGTCACTCAACTTTCCAAAACTTAAATTGATTTCACTCCAAAATTTAAAAAAAAAAGTAGGGACTAACATTCCACCGTTAATCCATGACTCTTCGTTGTTGTTGTCGTTGCCGCTGTCGCCCCGCTGCCAGAGGTCGTCTTCACCGGCGAAATACATGGTGACTCTAACCATTACTAAAATTTTTAACCCAAAGTTTTTTGACCTCTTGAGTAAAAAATCTTGGGATAAGAGTTTTCATAGTTGTTGAATCCGCCGTGTATCTTGCCGAAGAAAACGACCTTCGACGATGACCTCAGGCAGTGAGAGTAGTAGCAGAAGAAGAAAAAGACGTAGATGATGGATGGGTAGGGCTGAGCAAAACCGATCTCATCCAATGTCAACCGAACCGATCTGAACCAAACCGAATAAAACCGACTAAAACCAATTGAAAAGTCGGTTTGATTGGATGAAAGACAAATATAACCGATTGGTTCGGTTCGGTTCCATTTTAAGATCAATTTACAACCGAACCGACCGAACCCAGTATCACAACCAAATTTTTAATACATTTAATATATTATAATAGAACTTTGCGCCTGTGTCTCCCATTCTCTCCAAATTAATTTAATACATTTAATATATTAAAAGTAACCNGCATCCGATTTAACTAGAATTGGCCTTGCAAGATCGTAAGATCGTACGATCTTACGATTTAAATCTAGATCTTGACTGCCTTGCTTTCCATCATTTGCGCCTCCCACATTCAACTTTCAATCTCTCTCTCAAAACCATTGTTGCTCTCCATTCACATCTCCATTCAGCTTTCAATCTCTTCATCCTCTCTCTCAAAACCATTCTTGCTCTTTATCGCCGCCGCTGCACTTCCTTCTCCATGCCGCCGTTGCACTTCCTGCTCCATTGTCGCCTCTTTGTTCTCCATTGATCCTCTGTTTTATTTGTGCAACTGCTATTATTTTGTCACGGCGCCGCTGCCATGGTGGAGTGCTGTAATTTTTGTTGAAGCTGATTCATCTATTTTTCCAACTTTTGGAACTCCATCTCTGTAAATCTGTTATTGCTTAGTTTGTTTTTGATTTGTTTAGTGTATAAATTATTGACTTCTTGCTGTATAAATTGCTCTCTCTTCTCTATGTTATCTCGGCCCTAAAAAACGATCAACCGATCCAATCCAAACCAATCTTATTTGGTTTGGATTGGTTCGGTTGGTCAAAATTTACTGGATGAATTGGATGACTTTTTTAGCCATCCAATTAGATCGGTTCGGTTGGAAAACTTGTGCAAACCGAACTGATCCGTTGCTTAGCCCTATGGATGAAGATGATGGGTGCTATGTTTAATGCGTTTTTTTTAATTTTGGTGTGAAATCAATTTAAACTCCATTTTTTTTCTTTTTTTTACATTTTGATCCTATTATAAAAAAAAAAATTTAATGCAAAATAATAGAACTTTTGAGAGATTAAAGTTAATTTTTTCCTTGTTTTAAGGAAAAGATTGGATAGAAAAAGATGAGATGTTTTGAAGAGTTGAGGAACAAAAACGAAACAAAAAAAAGATTGAGGGACCAAAATTAAACTTTGAACAAATCTGAAAGACGAAAATAAAGACTTTGGTCTTTTTCATCGCTATGACAGTTAATTCATTTCTGTATAGATCAGTTCAGTAACCAAGCCATAGTTTACTTCAATTTGATCATTCTTCAGGGCAAGAGAGCATTATGGGGACTGTAGATCAGCAATCGCCAAAAGATTTAATTCACGCGACCGTTATTAACATCTTTTTATTCATTGTCCAGTCAGTACTTACGATAACCTCCCTGCCGTCACTGAGTGTATATAAAATGTTTACTTGTCATTTTGTCAGGCCCGACGAGAATATGTTTCTATTTAGAGCTGCATTCGTCGTTTCCTGTTCGAGCTGCAAAATTAAAAACAGCAGTTTGCGTGTAAAGCGACTTCGCTTTGTCGATTAAAACGGCAGTTTGTCTGTCGATTCTCATTTCCAGCAGTTTGCATGATATTAGGGACTTCGCTCTTGGTCTTTAGGCGATTTTACTGGATATACATTCCTAGAATTGCAGCTGTGTAGTCGTAACAAATATATATATCCCAAGTCCCGTCAAAAGAATTAAGGAATTGTCAAAACATATATATTGACAAGAATCAAGTTCAATTATTAATTTGAAAAAAACAAATGTCACAAGAATGAAAAGAGAGGGCGAAGCGTCAGTTTACAAACGGCCGAAAACAAAACCCAACCAAGAGCAAAAGTTATAGAATCAGATATATCAACTTAACAAACCCTCCACTGGTAGCATATCACAAAGACCAACACAATCACATAAAGTAAACAAAACAAAAAGCTATGATCTGAGCACCAAACGGGAACGAAACAATGCCCATGGAATTTCAACAGTTGTTGCTTGTTGGGCCTCTTCGAAGCCTATGAATAAATTCCTGAAACCAAACAGCTATATCACAGTGGTCTATGCATTCCTCAATATAGACAGACAACATTTCCAGGTTTCACCTATTGCAGGATAGAATTCAGAACGCCACCTGATCGTAAGAGACAAAACTGACTCTTCATTTGGCTATAATCCTTATTTAATACTATTAAGTCTATTCCTTATTAAACACAATGACAGTAATAATGTAGTCTAACGAGCTCTTGGAGTGAAATGCACGAAACAGTTTCACAGGCAAAGCCATCAAACAATGTTGCTTTAGGTAGGCTAACTGACCAATCACGTATAAAGAGGCAGCAGGTAGCAGCTACATGAATGGCTAATTGGCCACCATAATATTTAAGAGAATACAATGCAAAGCACACAAAAATTAAAATGCAAGCACCAAACATTATTTTCTCATTAGTTCTGTTATCTATTGACTTCCTTCATCAATTTCTAGAAAGCATTGGTGTCCAATTTATTATGGTGCCATTCTTGTTACTAGATAGTATGCAACATATATGGCCCATATAATTTATGGTGAATACATAGACAAGAATCTCCAAGCTCTGCTTCACCACAAATTGCCGAGAACTAATAACTCTAGGTAGTTTCACTGCCTAGATTGAAGGTAATATGTGATTGGCTAGCGAGCTACCAAGCATGGTTTTTAATTGCAGTTTCTTGATTGAAGGTAACTGCTGAATTTCGATTACAGCCACAGCCTAATCGGAAAGCAGAACCAACACAACATCAAAATTGCGATTGCAATTTCAGATGGAGACTGCAATTTAAAATCGCGCTACACATGAGTCAATACAAACCAAGAGAACATGCAATAACAGTAAAAGCTAGTGCTACTTGTGTTAAGCATATAGGAATAAAGGATATGTTGTTCAACAAACCGAACGAGTGAAACCTTATAGGCTCATAGTCGAGCAGCTTCACTGCAAGGGTTCAGTAAACAGATCTAATGTAGGTGAGCTTACTGACCATTCACACACAAAAAAGGCAACTCGAAAGCTGCCGTATGAACGGCTAATTGGCCACCATTAGAGAAACAAACTAAATGAATCCAGCAAAACATACACTCTCCATACGTAACACACATAACCTTGACACTAATGCACATGCCAGAGAACTTATTATGGACAAAGCAAAATACCAGAAACTTGAAGCATAAAAATGGAAACCATATATAATAAGCCAAATCATCATTAAGAATGTTACCGAGATGCGCGAAACACAGGAACCATAGGAGCAAAAAACGAGATCGCGACAAGTCATCGTTGACGACACATCACAAGACCACGATTAGCTCTATACCATGCACCTTCTCCGATCGTCATTTTCGCGAACCTCACTTGCGATTAAACTATCACAATTACGATTACGAACACGAATAAAGCAAGATGAAGCAACCAGATCGAGAAGCTGAAACGCTGAAGCTTGAGCGACTAAAAGCATCGCCTCTCGCAGGGAAATGAGAAATGGTAAAATCTAGAGATAGCCAGGGTTATGCCTTTCTCTAAGGTTTTCACCACTATTTAAGGAAGCTGCGGGTTTTTCTGGGTAGGGTTTTTGGGTAAAGGAGCGTATATTTTTAGGGCCGGGCTTTTTCTCAATACAGCCGACCGAAATATGTTGAGCCAACCTTTCAATTTTGTAAAATAAACAAAAGGGTAAATTACACTTTGGTATTCTGTAGTTTGGTTATATTTCACTTTGGTACCCTGTAATTTAAAAAATGACATTTTGGTACCATATGGTATTCTCCATTAACACTTTTGTACCCTTTAGAGCTATTTTGTAATTTTAACCATAACAAATTTTGTAAAAATTACATATTAACCCCAAAACTTTTTTAAAGTTTTCATTTTATATATAAGAGACTTATCATCAAATTAAACCATTTCTATTTATATTAGAATCTTTCCAATTTAGTCCAGATTTGAAGGTTATGGTTGGTTCTTAAATAATCTAAAATTGACCAAATCCAAGTAATTGATCATATCTAAAATGCATGAATATTTGAAATTATGAGTATAAACATAAAAAGCCATAATTATAAAAGTTAAAAAAAAAAAAATAAAGTTGTATTTGAGGCAGCATTTTATATAAATCATATTTCATTAAAAAATTAAAATCAATTAAAAATGTTTATTGTTAAATAAGAATAAAAATCAATTGCCAATGAGATTTGGCTCACTTGGTCACATCCCGCCCATGACAATTATATAACTTGGGTTCAATTCTTGGTAATGTTTCTGTTCCTACATGGCTATTATTTTATAATTAATTAATTAATATAAGAAGTGTTATCCGCAATATCCTCACTTGGACAAGGTTGAGAATGATGTGAAGGAGGGAGACCCCTCCTCCTTTCCCGGGAACAGTCCTAGGGTGTGGCTTGGTAGGATTGAAGTGAAGGCTTCTTTGTGTTCAGTCACGATCATTTAAGTAAGTAAGGTAAGGACTTATATTTAGTAAATATAGTAATGTTCTATTAAGCTCAAATCCCATCGTCCTAGCTTTATTAGTAAATAGGGGTTATTATGAAAGGAAGTAAACTAGCTAAGGACCAAATTGTTATTTTAGCTAAGATGTCTTATTCCTCACCTTCACTTTCACTCATGCCGTTATGAAATTAATCACATAGTCATCCCATTTTATCATGTGGATTATCACATTTGGGGTAATTTAAGAGTAATTAAAGGTGATATAAAGTATATATATTAAATAGTTTTTAGAGGCCATGAACGTTGCAATGCTAGCTATTGAAGGCAAATAAATGGATTTAAGTGGCATATGAGGTGATGGCATCCGTTGAGGTGTTGGAAATTACATTAAGGGCATTTTAATAATGGGAAACTAAGGGGAGTTGTATATATGTGTGTGCTAATCGTGTGTAAAGGGGGAGATAAGTTGGAAAGGATAGAGAGTTTAGGAGGGAGATATAGGATAACACATATATTGAGGATAGGGAGAGAGAGTGCCGTGCAGAGAAAGAAGAGAGAAGAATATTAAGTAGTGAGGGACTATTTTGAGTATTTTGGAGAGTCTTTAGTGAGCCATTTCAGTCTAAAAACAAGAGAGAATACATGGAGAAACTCCCTTCCCTTGAGCTCTTTAGAACATACTTTGTTTTACTATACTTTAAGTCTTCTTGTCTTATCTATTTCTTACTTGGGTGCTTTACTTCTCCCCTATTAAGATCATCCTAGAGATTGTTTCCTATTATTTAATCTAGTATTGTTATTATATATATTAGATATTATTCTACTCAATTTCTCTTGTTTTGCTCTGGACTTCCAAGCACGAACTCATCCTGTTCCCGGAACAGTTTCATTTGATGGGTTATCTATAAGTAACTCTGTAAGTGCTCATTGAGCCTCGAGGTCTGCCCTGACCCTAGACTGAGTGGCCATCCTCTCACTTAAAATTTTCGATTGTACCAAAAAAAAGGAATAAAAATCAATTAAAAATGTTTATTATGAAATAAGAATATAAACCCACTCACTCATCATGCAGAAACTTAATTCAGTAGTGGTTAGTTGATAGTTGATTTTTATTTTTTTTTGAATATTCATAAACAAGTACATACTTACCTCACAAGTGTAACAACAAGATAAAAACAAATAACATAAAACTACATCCCGTAGAAAACATATAAAAGTAACTATTTACATTTTTGTTATCCAAACATCTTTATTTTATATTACTATAATAGAACCATATTTTTCAATTTAAAATTTATTTGTATAGAAAATAAAATTAAAAATTAAAATAGTATAAAATGATAACATATAAATATTTATTAATTATATTATTACACTCATAAAAATAAATATGTGCATGTACGAGATCAAATTCATATCCCCTATGATGCCCATAGGAGGATGAATCTTCGTCGTCCCCTTTTTCCTGATTGCTTTGATCAGAATACTAGTCGAGGAACCCCTATTTCCTTATTGCACTGATTACCATAATGGTTGAGGAACCCCCATAGGTCTGATTCACGATAGGTGACCGACACTATTTAAGGCTTTAGGTGGAAGTGGCGGGTTTTTCTGAGAAGGATTTTTGATAAACGAGTGTATATTTTTCGGTCCAATGTGAAATGGGCCGGGCTTTTTCTCAATAGCCCAGACAATACCAAAATATGTTGAGCCAATGCTTCAATTTTGTAAAATAAATAAAAGGGTAAATTATACTTTTGTACCCTATAGTTTGGTCATATTTCACTTTGGTACCCTGTGATTAAAAAATGACACTTTGGTACCCTTTAGAGTTATTTTGTAATTTTAACAATAACAAATTTTGCAAAAATAACATATTGACCCCAAAATTTTTTTAAAGTTTTCATTTTAGTCCCTAGATAATATGTATCCAGAGACCTATTTGTAATTTTTTGAAAATTTTTTGGGTTCAATATGTAATTTTTGCAAAATTTGTTAAAATTACAAAATAGCTCCAAATGACACCAAAGTGTTAATGGAGAATACCACAAGGTATCAAAGTGTCAAGTAGTACTTTTGTGAAATTTAAAATGTAAGATATTCTCATTTTATGTCATTTATTATTTGCACATTGAAACCAAATTCGCTATGGGAATGGATAAAACACTTAAGGCGGTTGTTAGTCCTTATTCTCATATATCCTATTTATAAACACGCACTCTTACTCCCCACCGAGAATCCGCTAAATTAGTTCCTTCAATATAACAAACTAGGAGCTTTTGCGTGCCCTAACGGACACGCAAATATGTATGTAAAATAAATAAGGGACTAAATTGTTAACTTAGTAAAGAAAGAGAGACCAAATAGTAAATTTTTTCTTATTTTTAATTTCATAGACTATATAATTTTAAACATAGACGATCACAAAGGGGTGGAGCCATATAATATAAGATATTAGTGATGTTTTAACCCCCTTTTGTATGGATACTATTGCCCAAAAAAAGGCGTCTCGTTTTTCACTTTTTTTTTTTTTTATATTTTGCTATAGTAACCTTTTCTCCTCTTTTGAGGGGGCAGAAATTAAAGAGGGAAAAAAAAAAGGAATATAAGATTTTGTATATGTCTGCTAAAAAGATTCTTTCAACAGTCATACGTCATAACCTTATTTTACATTCTCTATTTTCTAATTGATTGATTATGTACTTGTGTAAAGACTAAAGAGGCATGTTTAACATTCACTATCTAGCCTCTACCATCTTGCACAAAGATGAAAGAGACCATTACCATTTACCAGCATAAGAATCGAATATCACACTATGACAGTAACAACGGAGCAACCCTATTTAATTTCTTACTTTATTAATTATTACCAACAACATAACGCAGTAATTAACTTATTACATGAGCATCGGAGGATATTTTTCCCAATTCACCGTTGTTAACACCGTCATCGTTTTCATCAAGGAAATCCTCGCGAGCATTGCCAGCTAACATAAGAGCAATCACCCAAAGGAGGCATGAATCAAGTGATAAAAATGCACCACCACCTAGAAGACCAGTTTTGGCAGTAGGGCAATCATAGTCTGGATTGTGATGAAACTTTCGTGACAGATGAAGCTGCTCAGTTATTGTTGGCCACAACAGAAATACCAACGCTAATCCAGTCGTAGCCCTAAATCAACAATTAATTAAAAATGTCATGAGAAATTAAGCACATAAACAGAGTAATTAATCAATCAAAAGGTCAAAATCTCATATTTTCCTTGAACTATGAGATGGACTTTGTTTTGATCTTCAGTTTTTTTTGTTTTGTTTTAGTCCTCAATTTTTTTATTTATTTTTCAGTTAGTCTAAAACTTGATTCCATCTCATAGACGGTTGAGATTAACAGTTCTTTTTTCATGCATGTATATATAAGTGAGTTGATGGAGAAAAAATGAGAAATCTTGTTTCTTAACCGAAAATATAGAAACAAATTTGTCAGTGATTTTTTTTCCCAGAGGAAGATTTTTCATTCTTTCTGTTAATTCACTTGTCAAAACACAAGAGAAGGTTAGGTGAAATCAGGTATAATCACATTTTGAACAAGTAAAACAAGTGAAAGAATGCTTGAGGATGAAATCAAAACAAAAAAATTGAGGACCAAGATGAGGTTTTGACTACTTTTGACCCTCCAAAGAATATGTGAGATCGATGAATGAAAAAGGAGCAGTATACTCACAATGCAATGTTGAAGAAAGCGATGAAAGTAGAGTGTTTAAACAAGACCCCTTGTGGAACAGACTGTCCTTTGTAAGGGTAAAAGAGAGACATATAGCCAGCCAAAGCAGAAGCAATAAGAAAAGCAACAGATAAATAGCCCAATGCCACTGAGGGATCAGATCCAAACTTGCAAATCACACCCCCATCCTTGCTTGTTATTGGCGTTCCAGCCGCAGGCTATATACATATATACATATAGCAACGAAATAAGCTGAATTAGTACTGTGTGTATACATACATACATAAGAACTGTATATATCACCTTCTTGTTCTCAGCAACGACTCCCAAAATGAAAGACAAGACACCAAAAGTTATCACAATTGAAGCCATCTGTTTCATGGAGACACCCATAGCGCCCTACAATAACAGAATCGATCAAATTGTATCCTCAAGGGCTGAAAGATACAAATTACAGAGATGAAAGTGATGAAATGTCAAATTAAACAGAAAAGATGGAAACAAGAGTACAAGAAGAAGCAAGATTAGATTGAAAGATACAGATTACAGAGATGAAGTGAAGAAATGTCAAATTAAACAAAAAAGATGGGAACAAGATTACAAGAAGAAGCAAGATTAGATTGCGTGCCTGCCTGATAGAGGCTGATTTGAAATCAGAAATTAGGGATTTGGATTTGTAAGGGGCTAGCTACTTGTGTTGTGTGTGAAATTAAAGGAGGAAAAGAGAATTGGGGATGAAAAAGAAAGAAAGGGGGTTGAGAAATTAGGGTTAGTTGTTACCTTCCTTTGGCTGGCAGGTCAACGATGACCGCAGATTCCACGAGATACCGATAGACAAAGACAACCTTTGTATTCAATATTAGAATCTCTACGTTACCACTTAGGAGTTAGAACAGAGGCATCTCGTTGTATCTAGCAGCATTTACGGGTTATATACCTATTATTTATGACTTTTAATTTCCATGAGCTGGAATATGTTAATTTTGCTTTTAGAGGTCAGATATTTTTTATACTAATTTATAATTATTTCAAAAAAAGGATATGATCAAAATTATTTAATATCTATCGTTTTAGATGTAATTTTCTGTTTTGAGAGGGATACAAGAAAACATATCAATGAACATCATAAGTTGTGTCTTTTGCCAAAGTAATTTGATTAGAGTAACTAAATAAAGTAATTGCACTTGCACATGGGTAGTGGATCTCGGCAGCGCATTACAAGTGTAATATTGAGAGATAAATGAATGGTTAGAGATAAAAAGTATCAATGAGATTCATATTTTTTCTCTCTAATTAATTATTTTTTCTTTGAACACTACATGTAGTGTACCAAGAGCGAATCCTTTGCATTGTGCATTTTCTGTAATGTAGAAAGATAATGAAAGAGTTAGAGAGAAAAATGTGAATCCTATTATTATTTTCTTTCTCTAACTATTTATTTATCTCTCACGCTATATGAAAATACACAAAAATAATACAGTAAAGGATTGGTCCGTAGTGCACTAGAGGATCTCTCTCCTTATGGTGAATCAAAAATCAAAACAATGTTTTGGCTGCCAAAGAAATCAAAACAATGTCAATGGTTCAATTTGAATTAGGGACACAAAACTCATAGTCAAGGATAGGAATGAAAATGGATCATGAGTCAATAAAATAATGACATGTGAAAAAGTTAATTTTATGTAATTAGTGGTGTAATTCCATATATAGTTTTGATTGGTTAAAAAAGTCATTATCTTTTTATTATTTTTCAGTATTAAATTACATCAATGGTTATAATTATGCCACATCAGAA
This sequence comes from Chamaecrista fasciculata, assembly GCA_003254925.1. Taxonomy (NCBI): domain Eukaryota; kingdom Viridiplantae; phylum Streptophyta; class Magnoliopsida; order Fabales; family Fabaceae; genus Chamaecrista; species Chamaecrista fasciculata. The sequence continues at coordinate 59,828 of QANZ01017406.1, forward strand.
ATTGCATCTCAGGTCAAGAATCAAACTTTACATTTTAGACTAACCCTTAATTAGTCTCTACTGAATGTGCATAATGTAATAATAATCTGTATTTGAATCAATATTGAGGCCCGGCACTATTATTAGTAATTTATTATTGTTGGCCTTCTTTTTTGGCGAATATTTAGAATTGGCAATATAAATAATCTCGACATTTATTCTCTTTAATTCTTCCAAAATTAAAGGACATGGAGCGAATGTAAGAGACAGAGATGGAATAATAATGAGGACAGAAGATTTGGTACATTGAAAAACTAAAACAAGAAACTAAACAAGAAGGTTGTGTAAAGATAAAATCTATAACAATATCTATTCTCTAAGATATAATAAGGAGAAGCATAGCTAATTTCTTGCCACATGGCTCCTACGTGGCATAGGGGCTATTGAATAATCTGACATGGCTCCCGCATGGCATAATTGTATCCACTAAATGATTGTCATATAGAATGCGTGTAACACTTGGATTCATTTTGCCAACTGGACTTTTCACAATTTTTGCAGCCAAATATCGAATTTAATGTGATTGATTGTGTTTTTCATTCATGATTGCCAATTCATTTTAATTTTGAGTTTCCTCTTTTCATGATTGGCAATCACATTAAATTCATTTTGTTATTGTTAGCAATCAATTTAATATATGGCATAGTGTTTTGTTGTTATTTTAGGTTTAATTGAAAAATCAAAATAAAGATATGTGAGCCATGAAGGTAAATTCGAACTAATGTCAATTATTAATCAATAATAATATCAATTATTCCTTAAATATAATGATGACTATCAATCACGTTTATAGCAATTGAATGGTATAAATCTATATCATTAATTGTTAATCTGATTTTTGTCAGCAAACATTATTCTCTATATATTTGCCAACATTATTGTTAAGAGATACATGTCTATACNATTGAAGAGAAAGAATGTAATTAAAACTTGTAATTAGATAAACTTGATTGCAAACATATAATATAAGTTTTTTGTCCTAAAAAATATCGGTTCATAATTTATAAAAAGGCTGCAACTTGTACTATTTGAATTCTAAATTCTTAAACATCCTTTAAAAGAAAAAGAGAATCCACCACCAGACTCGCATATATACAGGAAACTTCAAATATTAAGAGTCAAAAAGTAGATGTACAAAGTATATATAGGTAATGGATAAAGTGCAATAATGTAATTAATTTAAAAAAATCATAGTGTATTGAGATTTGAGATGGAGTTCATAAATTTAGTTGGTTGAATAAAATCTTCAAGATAGTCTTGTCTGGCATTATTTAGCAGCATAAGAGTTGCTAACCAAATGAATGATGCGTCCCATAAGGCCTGTTTTTGGTGTGTTGCATTCTACAGTACTGTTTGCCAAACCATTTCTGTATTCATTGTGTGCCAAATAATGTTGCTCTGTTATTGTTACCAACAGTATCAAACCTCCTGCTACTAAACTTGTAATCCTGTATGTGTTCAAATTAAACAACCATAACACTTTGAATTATTAGTCTCGTCCTTTCATTGTAAATATATATTTGAGAAATTAAATTTTAGGATAAATTACACTTTGACGTCCTGTTCTATGAACCAATTTCATTTTGGTATCATGTTCTTTCAAAAGTGACACTTTAGTACCATATTTTTTGCACCGTTAAACATTTTGATACACTATTCTTTCAAAAATAACATTTTGGTACCTTATTTTTTGCACCGTTAACACTTTGGTATCTTGCTCTTTCACGATTTGTTACCATTTACTATCTTTTTTAGGGTACCGAAGTGTTAACAGTGCAAAGAACAGGTATCAAAATGTCACTTTTGAAAGAACAAAGTACCAAAATATTAACGTCCAAAGAACGGAGTACCAAAGTGTCACTTTGACATCCTGTTTTATAGACCTATTTTACTTTGGTATCTTATTCTTTCAAAAGTGACAATTTGGTACCCTGTTATTTGCACCGTTAACATTTTGGTACCCTGTTATTTCAAAAGTGACATTTTGATACCCTGTTATTTGCACCGTTAACACTTTGGTACTCTGTTCTATGGACCGATTTCACTTTGCTATCTTGTTCTTTCACGATTTGTTACCATGTTTTATCTTTTTAGGGTACTGAATTGATAACTGTGCAAATAACAGGATACAAAAATATTAACGGTGCAAAAAAACAGGATATTAAAGTGTCACTTTTGAACTAATAGGATACCTTAATGAAATCGATCCATAGAACGGTATACCAAACCGTAATTTACCCTAAATTTTATGATATTATATGTTCAAGAACTAAATTACGCTGATTGAAGTAGTCTGTATATTGAAACAGGGCAAGGAAAAAAGCTCAAGAAAATGGAGGTAATGTTGGGAGAAATGAAACTTAACAGAGCCAAAGCGAAGAAAATACGGAAGGTAATGTAGTGAAACAAGGCAGAGCCACAAGAAATCCAAAAGATAGATATCCCAATGCCACCGTTGGTTCAGTGGGGTACTTGCATATCACTACGCCATTGCCTTGTATAGGAGTTCCAGATGGAGGCTACACATTGAAATTCAATGTCAGACTC
>QANZ01017409.1:0-22642 GCA_003254925.1 Chamaecrista fasciculata
TAGAATTTAGAATTAGATGGTGTTAATATTATTATAAAAAAAATTAAGTCCTTTTAAAACTTAAAGAATGAGATTGATAAAAATACTTGATTGATTTCTTAAACAAAATTGAATCCTCTTATAATATTATTAAAATCTAGATAAATAATTTACAGGAGTTTCTCCGAAAAATGGGAATAGAATTTCTAACTAAAATTAACTATTTTGCATGAGAAAGTGAATAGAATTTCTAAGCATTCGAAATACTAGAGGTTGAAATTGCATAAGAATGGAGACGATGACTACTCCGGCAAGAAGAATGAAGGTGCAAAACTTGTAAATTTCTGTTAGCTTTCGGTTTATCATTTTATTTTCTCTTTCAAAACACTGGAAAGTTGCGAAATTTTTTCCTACTCTCCATGTTCCACTGAAACAAACGTATCTAAAAGGGCCTCCTCACTGTGTCTCACATTTCTATGTGGCGAATACGACCCTCGGTGAGACAAACAGAATAGTTTTTCCCATATGTTGGCCTTCAATCTCGGAAAGTTTAGCCTCCTCACAATTTAGTCATTTGATGTTGGTGATTGGAAAAACCTAGTTTGCGAAACTTCACTTGCTTTTGTTGATGGCTTTTCACTCTGTGCAATTCTTAGAAATAGTGAACTTTTTAACACCTGCAGATCTGTCATTTGCTTCTTTGCTGCTAGGAATGGTTGGTTCAGAGACCATTGATTTCGGGAAGTCCTAAATGATTCATATCACTGCTTGCTGGTTTTATCCTCCTCCATATTTCCTATTACTAATTCTGAGCTATCATCATTTGGTTCACCTGGCTTTGTCACTTCTCCTTCCGTAGTGGCTTCTCTCTCATTCACTTTGTCAGATTTGTCTTCAGAATTTTCTGCTGATCTTGTAATGGCTACTTCAGAACCTGCTGTTTCACTCAACTTGTCACTTTCCCTTGATGATTTGGATGAGACTATGGCTTCTCCCTCCTTCAAATCACCTTGTGTTCCTTCAGAATTGTTAGTAGCTCTTGACTCCTCTGTTTTAGTATTGATAAATGGTTCTGCAGTGGACTCTGGTTTCTCTGATGTTTGGGATTCAACTTCTTTATCTTTGTTTGAGGTTACCTGTTCAGTTTTACATGAAAAATTTAGATTGCATGTCTAGTGGCTAAACTTCATTAGCATCATTTGGCTTGTAAACAATAATTTTATGTTTAGGTACTAATCCATACATTTTAAAATATGGACATTTATCGGAGAGACAGAGAGATTTTACATGTGAAACTAGAAAATTCTTAACTACATCAGTTCTGCTGAATAACAGCATGTTTACACATCTCTTGTTAATTATCTTGTTCTTGTTATTTTTTATACTCTAGACCAGGTCTACGTGAGATTTTTTTTGTGAAAAAAAAAAACTTGATATGGCAGGCAGAAGAAATATGCACATGAGATTTTGGTTTGGATATGCATACATACACAATCAAGGAGACTGAACTGAAAGACCTAAATATCTTCCTTCGTTTAAAACAAAGAGTAATTCGTTCACAGAATTCAAATGTCAGAAATTTTAAAGTCACCATTATTCGAAGTATCAAATGATAGATAAGAATGTACATCACATACCTTTTCCCCGGCAGGAGTGTTTACACTATTTATTGCAGCTGCTGGCTTTGTTAAGTTGGAAACTTCTTTTTCTGCTGAAACTGCAGAATTATCTTGAACATCTTTCTCAACTTCAATTTCAGATTTATCTTCATCAACACAATTTGTCTGTTAAAGAAGGTTTCATGTTTAGTTATTTGACCATACATTTCGGAATTTGCACATGTTACAAGGGAAATTTATGAAGATTGCAAAGGAACTCCATTATAACTTCCTGCTTGACTATTTTACCATCTGATCTGGCATCATTAGCAGTGATTTTTTTGCCTCAGAAATAAAGGAAATAATAAATTCTAACCTGAGGATTACTTAAGTCACCATTATGTGATTGAACTGTTGGGCTTAGATCAATTGTTGCTGATTCATTCACGTCTTTAACATCTTTTGCTTCATTTTTGTAATTCTCATTAAGGTTACACCATCCCTGTTGATAAAAATGAAAAGGATATTCTTATCATTCCTTATTACCTTCTTCGGCATCAAGGAAGAAGAAGGAAGGCATTTGTTTAATTCCTTGCTTCTTTTAAAATCTGGATTACATAAAGGCAATAAAATCATTTACCTCTGGTTTTTCTGAGTGTGATCGAGATGATGGCACATCTAAAGAGTTTGAAGGCTGAGCTGTTTCATTTTGCATGGCATCGTCTCTCAAATTACAAAAAATGTTATAACCATCATTTACTGCGTAAGTTGGTGTGTCTCCAGGTATATCACATGTTGATGACACCGAACTCACATCAGCTGTATTTTCTTCATCTATCTCATGAATAGGAAAGGTTGAAGGAATGTCCTTATTGAGGTTAGCTTCAGCAATATCTTCAGAATCACTAACTCCACCTACTACATCTCTTGCATGGATTGAGTTTCCCCACATATCTTCACTTCCAGAAGTAATGTCTTTCTCATTGTCCCCATCATATAGTGAAGATTCTTCATCTGAGCTTGAATTGGAGCCTTCATGTGTAAGTGTTGGTGAACCAACTTCGGAAACCTCTACTTGTAAATCAGAAGCTATGGAGCATGTTGGGGTTTTACAAATTCGCCTTCCAGAATAGAAATCTTGGTGCTTCTCATCAATGGGAGATGTAAGTGAATTGAACAAAGACTCGTTTATATTGGTGCTATTAGATCTTGAAAAACTGAGTAACTTTTCAGGAGGCTTCTTCTGAACTCTTGATTCTTGCTTCTCCGAAACTCCAGCTCCTTGAACACTAGAGATATTCTGATCATTCCCGGTAAGCCCATTATTGCTGTTTATTACTGCTGAGAATGACTTTTCCAAATGAGCATTCTCCACTTCCTTTTCTTTCATGTTGCCCATATCAGTCTCCTTGCTATTGCTTTGTGGTGTTGTTGGAAATGTAACCCCGCTTTCATCACTATCAAAAAAATGACGACCTTTCGAGAACATTTGCTCAATTAACCAGTCATGATTTCCCTTATCTGCAACAATGAAATGTCAATGGGTTTCATAAGCCAATTACCTCAAGTTTTCTCTTTATGTGGGTTAAATGATGTTACTATGTCATAGTCATTGTAAGGACACCACTATCTTTTGAAACAGCCTCAATTCATTTTTCCCAAAACGATTATGCCAATACTGAGCAAGAGTGATAGAAGGAAGAACAAGGATTAAGAAAAGAGTTTGTTACCTGGAGACGGTTGAAATCTGCCAACACTAAAGCTTGCAATCCTGGAGAATGTCTTGTCCTTCTGGAGTCCTTCAGTGAATGCTTGATGAGTACTGGGTTTTCCCTCTTCAGAAGGATCATAACGATGGTCGAATGGTTTTCGTGATGGTCGAATCACGGATGGGGCGGAATCAGGCATTTCTATTCCAACAAACTCTTCAAAATTTTTGTTTCTTGTAACATACACAGGTGGTAGATGACTTGGATTCACGCCTCTATCTATCTGCATCTTCAATAGTTTTCTTGCTTTTCTATTGGCTATGAGAGTCTCCATCCTTGTGTTTCTTTCTAGCTCTGAATACTCAATTTCCATTCTACTTTTGTGATCAGTCTCTGTCCATTCTACAGCTTTAATCCTATCATCCTGTGATTCTTCACCCTCGTCATCTCTAATATCCTCCAAGTTTTTAGATTCACCTAAACCATAACACACCAAGTCACTCATTGAGGGTTCAGAACGTAAGGTTTGTCTATCAGGCTTCACAAGTTTTGCCGTAGGCCTCACGTGATCAGAAGAATTCCTTCTTGAGCTCTCAGCAGAACTAATTTCTTTGCTGACTTTGTTTAGCTCAGAAGCTGCATGACTAAACTCATTATTATCACCTTGCAAATCCCATTTCTTGTCTCTGAAATGTCTCCTTCTACTTGAACATTGTGAGGGATAGTTATAGTATCTATCGAGAACAAAGTCATTTCTGCTCTTGCTGGATGCCCTTGTATGCTTTGATTCACTCCTTTTCTTCTCTCTTTTGACATACCTGAGTTGGGGTTGCTCAGAACTCCAGAAGATTCTGATGAAAATGGCAGTGCACAGAATAAATGGGGACAAGTAAACCAAGAAGCTGTAAATGTAGGAGAGAAATATGTAGAGGATTAGAAAGAATGAGAAAACACCAGACACCACTGGATGCCTTTGAACAAATGTGTAGCTAGCGTTGTATGAAGCATGAAGCATCTTGCCCAAACGAGGTGGAATTTCTTTTGCATTCAAACCCATCTTTATTTCTTTCTTTAGATGTACAAAGTAAAAACCAAAACGTTGATTTGAAGTTGATGGGTTAATCTTTGGCACATCCTAGCAGTAGAAAGCTCAAGCAGGGGACATTTTAGCCATTATCTGATTGAAGAGAAGTAATCATGATAATGATATGATTGTTACAGATTATCCCCATTGAAGAAACATGTAAAGAAAATACGTTTTTCTGCCATGAGAGACCAAAAGCTACAGAAAGAATAAGAATAGTCCTTTGATAGGAAGCTATTCAAAAAGCAAACTAATCAATGCAGCTTTGATTTGATTTTTTTTATTCTCTGGGTTCATAGAGTTCTTCAGAAAAGTGGAATGCTAAGGAAGGAATCAAGAGAGAGAAATGAAGTTAAATTCCCCCAAATTATGCTCAGTAGAAAAAAAAAAGTTTGATCTTTTCCTCAACATATGGGTAGCCATTAGACAATGACAATTTAGTTAAATTTTGCTTGGCTGACAGTTTCATGTGATCCTCTAATTTAGGAGTTTTACCATGTATGTATCTACCAATTGTAATATACTGAATAAAAGGGACCGAATATTAAAAATACCTTGGAATATACATCTTATACTATTGTAAAATTTGATGTATCTTTATTCGATCTGAAAAAACCTCCTTGTAATTGTGAGTGCCGCTGGATTTTATCTTCTGACAAAAAGAAATCATGTGCAATTCATATTTACAAAATGCATAGCCAAATTCATAATGATGCAATTACAATTCATATCTTTGTAAACCTAGTACTTTGTCTATGGCATGCAAAAAAAATTTGGGTAAATTGCAGTTTGGTACCCTGTAGTTAGGGGCGGTCCCACTTTGGTACCTTGAAAGAAAAATTTTTGCAGTTTGGTGCCCCGTGATTTGCTCCGTTAGTGAATTGGTACCTTGTGATAATTTTCTGTTAGGATTTAACGACAAATGTGATTGTGACCACCTTAAAATGTCAAAAATCTCCCAACAAGTTTTTTCTTATGCGTTTAAGTCCTTTCCCTTTACTAAAAGGGATCAAAACATAAAGAAAACAGAAACTAAAGGGTACATTATGTAATTTTACTGTTGAGTTGAAATTAATTATAAAAGGGTCTTTAGAATTCTAATATTACAGCATTTTTTCCTTTTCATAAGATTTCTTTTGAATAAGTTTTGATTTAATTACACTTTGATACCAAAAGTTTATGATCTTTATCAAAATAGTCCTTAAAACCTCAAGAACAAAAGTTTACTCTTTGCAGGTGGAACTACATTCTCAGATCTCTGCAACAACATGCCAAGAACGATCTCAGATCTTACAGTCAGGCCAAGAAATTTTATACCAATTACCAAAACCCAACCCCTTCAAACTTAGCACTCCATCCTCCTAGCTTCCCCAAATGTTCACCACCATGTGCGGCCACTCCACGGCGGCGCGTGTTCAGCTCGAGGGTTGCTACGCGCAGTACGAAACCGAAGGGAGCGATCAATCGGGAACACACAAGCCTTGAGCTGAAGAAAATTTTAAATACATATTGGTTAAATTCGAATATAATAAGTTTACCTAGTAATCCTTACATGTTTTGCACTCGCCATAATTTCGTAAATATATTAGTTAATAGTTATGATATATATGAAACATATTTCATACGTCAAAATGATGAGCAAGTAACATTGATAATACTTTACCTAGGGCACTTTATATCGGAATATAATATTGCAAGTGTATCTAATTAATTCAAACAAAANGATCTTTTACATTTATGGTAAAGTTGGAGAAAAAAAAGATGTAGAGATACAATTCTTAAAAATTGTCCTATGAAAAAATATTTAAAGTTGTATTAATAAGGTTCATTCAGACCATCTGGTAGGGTTTTCTTCTTTTTGGTACCTGTAGAAATTGAAGTGAAGACTGAAATAGTAGACGCAGATGCTCTGAAGAAATTGGGCAGAATTGAGCTGCAAGAAAACGAGACTTGACCTTCACAGACTTCCCTTTGAAACGGTGAAAGCACTATCGCAATCAGAGGTTTAGCAACCCCAATTACTGATGCGGTAAGCTTTCTTTGCCAAATTTCTTGGTTCATCTAGAAATTCTGTGTTTTCTCACTATCCGATCGAGCCCATAGCACTCGCATTTGTGCTGTTATATTAAGAAAATATTACTGATGCGCCTCGTATCCAGGCGTATTCGAAGCGTATTTGCACGTATCGGTGCGTATCTAATTGAAGGATGGGTTTTTATTACATCTTTAATTTTTATTTTGAACCAAACTATTACATCTTTAATTTGGTTATGCGAGAAATTGAAAATTGAACTGTGCCGGCTCTTATATATTTTGGAAGCCAAATTCTTGTGCTTATTCTCTTTCTCTTGATTACCGTAGTGTTAGTTAGAGCTCAATGTTATTTACTTCTTGAATTTGTTAACTCTAGGATCTTTTAGGAATTTCTACAAGTTCGTGTTTTCTGGCTGGAGTAGTAGTAATCTGTTATGTTTTCCTCTGATTCTACCTGTCTTCTAACACTTCATTTTTTCAGTGCAGAATATATATTTTAATAATTTAGATATTCACTTTGAAAATATCATGCGGAGGTTCTAAATATGCTGGAAAGTAATATAGATTTTTGAGAATCTGCCCTTCAAGTTTCAAGTTCAAGCTTTTTGTAAGAATTGCATAGCAGATATTGGAGATGGGAAGCAAAGATTTTCAAGTATATCATGAAAGGCAAAGGCTACAGTATTGCCTACTACATTGCCTGAACAATTTATTTCAGGTGCCTTTCTCTTGATCCTTTTTTTCCCTTAAACTTATTTGCTTCGTGAAAATTAGCCGTAATCAAACTTTAAATCCTTGATTCTTGAATTTCAAATGGGTAAGAAGTTTATAAATATAGAAGCCCTTCACTTAGTTGTCCAGAGGTAACAAAATTAAGTTTGTTTGAGATTTAAAAAATATCATTTAGAAACTATGATTGTAAAACATAGTTTTTTTCTTTCCCTCGTTGTGATTCCTTATAAAAAGAATATTTTGTCATAAAAATTCCAAGATTTGATTTATTTTTAGTTTTCTATTATTTCTTTCTATCAGCAAAAGGATGCCTTTACCCGAGCAGGATTGAATGCAATTGCTGAAAAACTCAGACTTGATGAGGCAGAAAGATCAGAGTGGACGCCATTTTCTGTTGTTTTTAAGCCCCATCACAATGTCTTAACTGGAAACTATGACATAAATGTTCTGATTGCAACCTTAGAAGAGAAGGGAAAGAATGTAGTGTGGCATGATCGTCGTAATGGAGCATCCTCTATTGATCTTGATGCACCTAGTGAAACTTTAATGGGAATTGTACTGAATGTCTCAGTTAAGAGGTTTGCTGGGCTATGGAAAAGTAGACACTGGGTTACACTGAGGAGGATTGATGGGGTATGGTATAACTTGGACAGTGATCTTACTGCTCCTGTACCTTTTAAAGATACTAATGAAGTTAGGGAGTTCTTGGATTTTACCATTGGTGATGGTGGAGAAGTTTTCCTTGTCATGAATGAGAAACAGTCTTGATAGTCTTCAGTGGTTTTAATGTTAGCTTGGCGATCTCTGTCGAATTGAGTGCGTTTGTATACAGTACTAGTTCGATGATGATTCCTTGGAGTCCATAGTTACATTCTTTTTTGGTTCTCTAATGTCTCCTTGCCTCTTCAAATCACAAGACCTCTTGAAGACTGAAAATCACTGCTCAGGCAATTGCTTGTGAAATATGAAATAGTGGGTGGAGGTGCTAGAATGCACAGCGAATGTGAACTCAATTAGAGATGTTTTTTGAAAACTGAAACAGCGAATGTGATAGACATAAATACTTGCCAGTCATCAATGAATTGTTCAGATCAACACGCCATAGTTAGCTTCAGTCACTGTATATTGAACCAAAGTAAAAACCTGGTTTCTCAGGTTGAAGCGTTTCTCATCACTAGCAAGGGTTTTTTTATTGATTTCCTTTGTTTGAAGATTTATAGTTCACGGCCTTGTATGATTTCCAAGTTGTAACTGGAAAATGTTTTTACTTGGTGTATAGGCTACTGAAAATTGAGAATGTATACATTAGCTTAAGGCAGGTTGAAGTTAGTTGAATGAATATATATTCTAATAATTCTTGGTAGAGTAATAACTCAGCATGTTTCTGCTGCAGTTTTCTCGCCATGGAACAATTACATTTCAGGCTTTCTTTTTGTAATCATACATCTGCCAAAGGGAAGTGTGCTGAGCTCACCAACTAATTTTCTAAATAACATAACTCAACCAAGGCAAGCTTCTAATATTCTGTAGATAATTTTTCACCTACTTAGAGCAGACTGTCATTTTCTAATTGCCTGTCTTTCGGTAATATATTTCTCTTACTCTTGAGCACTTAACAAGATACCTTACACTATTACTCTCCAACGTTAAATGGTTTCTCCATTGTAACACCCCAAATCTCAACAATTACAAAAATGAAGCTCGTTTGTCTGAGATGTGTGCTGAAAATTGCAAATGTTATATGCTTTTCTGGCTGCGTTTATGGAGCAAGACAAGAAATGCAATCTTTGCTATTTTACATTTGCAACTTGGAGAGATTCAATTTTTGATTGTCAAGTATTTGAGAGAACAAGATAATCATATATATAGCAAAAGGATTCAATTTTATAACTGATTCAAAAAGAATCAAATTGTTCGTTCTGTAAAAAGACAGACCAAGAAGAAGAGTAAACATAACAACTCAGGGATCTATAATGGTCAAATAATTCAAAGCATAATACACAGAACAATAACGCATGCACTTGAATTTAGGTACTCTTGACTTAAGTCTCGCCGTCGTGATCATTTCTTGGCAAAGAGGCCTCCGAAGCCACCGTTCTTCTTGGGCGGCACGGCGACGGAGTTCTTCCGGCCACCGGTGGTTCCGCCGGCATTCTTTTCCTCGACCTTTTTGAGGATAGGATCAGTCTCTAGAAGCTGGTCTTCCTTCGCCAACCCTCCAAGAATCCAATCGAGAAGGCCTTTCTCCTCCTTGCTCCCGCCGGCGCCCTTAGCCGCCGTCGCTGCAAACACTCTTCCGGTGGCCGGAGCAAATGACATGATCAGGGAAGCCATCCTTAGCCTCTGGAGCTTAATCTACACCACAACCTGATTTACTGTGGAAAAAAGAAACAATTGGAAAGCTAGAGAAAGGAGGGCAAAAGGTAATGATAATATATAACTCTTGTGAGAGGCATGAGCTCTCCACAAGCGTCTTATCATCATTGATTGTTTCTTATTTTTTTGGACCATAATTTTTCTTTTCTTTTTTTTCTTTTTTCTTTTCTGAGAAGGTCGAATAAAAATTAAGATTAATTTCACAGGAAATGAGGAAATTATAGTGTTCCTTTTTTTTTGGCCCAAAAATTAGAGCATTGCTTACTTTGGCCAAAAAATAAAAAAGAGCGTTCCTTACTTCATTTCATCCTCTCAGTCTCAGATGATGATGAGGTGAGGCTGTGGATTTGACGCGTGGCTGTTATACTACCCTTGCCAATTTGGCCATGGGCATAGGCTTCTAGTTCCCACTTGAAAATTGGGCTTTATGTGACGATTTTTTCCGCTCTTGCAAGTTGAGACTTACAGAAAACTTCAGAAAAGAAAATTGGAAAATTAGATTAATCTTCGTTGTGCCAAAAAAAAAACAAGATTAATCTTCATTGATATTTTATATCTATTGTAATTTAGAATAAGACTTACTGCAATATAGAGCGAATTTCGGCAAATGATACCCTTATGATTACTTTTTTGTTTTTGGTCAGAACCTGATGATTATTGACTAGAACTAAAAAAGCAGTACTATCGAATGGGCCAGGTCAGGATATAGTCTTTCCTTTCCTTTAAAAGTGGCTGGGCCAAATGCTTTAACAACCGAGTTGATCAATTGGTGATTGCTCTGTTCGTCTTGGCCCATATGATATATAGAAACTTTTTTCAATCATTGTTGTCAAACATATAATACTAATTTGGACTAACTAATAAAAAAAAAAAAACCAAGCATTATAAAAAACTCTAAATCTGGCTCAATCAAATAATATAGTTCTTTTTTCTTAAAGAAGGAAAGAACCTATTCCTGGTCCATATTATTGTAACAAAAATGAAATGATCCATAGTCCTGCAGCATTAAACAAATTTATATAAAGAAAAGAGAAATAAGAAGGATCTGGCAAAAAAAACAAAAGAGAAATAAGAAGGAGATTAAAAGCAGAAAACTATTGTTTTCCTTCAATTTTCAGCCTTTCATTTGTTAGATTCATTCTTTGCCTCCTTCACTATTAAGCACTCGTTTGTATGGAGCAAAAACAAGCAAATCACACACCACTGACCACACCCACTAACGATTGTCTTCACTACAGCGAATCCCATCAATCCTTGTTGAAGAACTAAAACAGAGATATCTGCGTGCCCTTCCTCATTATCACACAATGCTCTCAAGTCTCTTCTCATCATTTTGCATTTAACTAAATATAGAAAAGGCTTTATTATAACAAAATTGATCTCTTACACTTTTTGTCATGAGAATATAAGTATGTGCAAAGCTATACACATTGCTATAATTACATCTAATTTTTCTTGTTCACAATCCCTGACCTGTACATCACTACATTTTATTCCATCCGTTCTGCCATTAGGCCATTACCATTTATCATTTTCTTCTTACTTTTGACATACATATAGTTCTCCTAGATAGATTCAGACCATTAGTTATATGTTTTTATTAACTTGTTACTGAAATTTCCTCTCATCTAACAGAGTATTTGTGTGTTAAGTTTGATGAATGGAGCAGGGTATGACTAGAATACTAGTGGGTAATTAAAGTTGTGGAAGTGCTCCAAAGGAAATGAACATAGGAAGCAGCATAATGAGAGTTGGAGGGTTCAGCTGAAATGGCTGCCAAATAGTTGTTTTCAGCACCCAACAAGTCATTCCTTACTTTCCAAAGAAAATTAGCGTATTTGTTGTATGCCTCTGCGTCCACTCTTCCCTCTTCTTCCTTCACTCCTATTGCTCTCTGAAAGTATTCCTCTGCCCTGTGTTCATTTTCCACAACCAAATGTCAATATCTTTAACTTTAACTACCTATGGATATTACACCAATTTCAAAACCATTTATTTTGTACCTGTCGTAGTCGTGGGCTACGAGGAAAAGAAATTGTGCGTAGTTTGCAAGAAGAAGAGGATTTGTGGGATCCCGAGACAACCCTGACAGATAACAAAGCTCTGTTTTCAAGTATTCTTGGTAATCTTCGTCCGATTCAATCTTCGCTGAAAATCCTAATACCCGTCGTTTCATCCAGACTTTGTCGTCTCTGATACCACCCTCCATCTTCCTCGCTTCCTCCACCATAGAATTCCAGATTTTTGCCTCTTCCCTTGTCAGTAGTGAGGATAAGAACTCAGAAGCACTATCTGAGAACGATTTCATTGCCGATGATGAGTCAAACTTTTGGTTCTCCTGGTTTTGGATTTCGGTCGCCGGAGAATTCTCCGTCCCGTAGGCGTCGAGGTTCATCGAATATGCAGTAAAATTTACGAGGAGAATCATCACTTGCAACATCAGAGTAGGCGCGTCAGAGAAAACTTGCCAGAATAACTTCCTTTCGATATCCGCCGGAATATTCTCGTCGTCCGGCGAATCTTGCTCGAAATCTTGTGCAGAATTATCACTAATAGGATCATCGGAATCTTCAATGTTGCCGGAGATTTCTTCATCGGAGGCACTGCAGGTTGTTCTCGTCATCAATAGAGATTTGTGAAACAGACTCGAAGGGTTCAATTTGTGATCGAAACGGCACACAAGAGGTCCTCGTCTGCCATTGCTGACGTGGCGTTGTTTGAAGGAAAAAGAAGAGAATGATGGAGATGATAGAGTTTGAGAAGAAGAAGAAGAAGATGGTGGATAATGAGGAAGAAGTGGACGCGAAAATTGCGAAATCTTGAGAGTCATTGATTAAAGAGAACAAGGATTGGTGAATAATGGAATTCCTGGATTCCAAGCTTGAAAAAGAACATGAAGATTTAAGACGTGAGGTAGAGGAAATCGGTGGAGCCTTGTTAACAAAAACAACTTCAACAGAGTTATGGCAAAACAAAGAAACAAATAAAAAGAATAAGAAAACAAATTGAACAGATCGAAGAAAAGCCCGTAGAGACTTATTTTATTTGATAAAGAATCACACTTCCAAAGCTAGTCACATACTGTTAATTGTTGCAAGAAATTCGGATGCGAGGAAACTCCAACAAATGAATGCCAATGAACAATGAACTGAACTCCACAAGAAACCAACAAAACTTGAAACTCACTGTTATTTAATATTACAATTATTCTTCATTAATATTTAATATTATAACGCTTGTCTTTTGAACTAATACTGTTTTATTATATTATTCTTTCAAGTTGTTCTAACATATTTGCTTTAGTAAATGCACAATCTCAATCAATGTTGTCAATATCTCAATTTAAATCTTAAAATTTTTTAAAATTTTACTATCTTATCTAGATGAATATCTTAAGTAAGATTTAAATTTACTAAAATCTCATTCTACAATTTTATATATTAGATCTTATGATTTTAGATCTCATTGATCTTACAGTTTTATTATCGATCCTATATTTTTATTGAAATATGACAACTCTTACATGATTTTTATGCTTTACTTATTTGTATATATAATAAAAAATTAAAAAAATAAAATGAATATGTTTTGATGCATTCAAAATAATTAACCGGTAAACATATTATGTATGAATATTAGTTATTAATTTTTATAAATAAACTTTATATATATGTTTAAAATATATTATGTTACTTTATGTGTATATAAATATATACACATAAATATATATATCTATAGTTTTTATAGTTTGTAGAATCTTACGATGTACGATTTGATCTATTTTATATTTCTTTCGATCTTAAGTAAAATCTAAATATTGATAATATTAATCTCAATTAAACTTGCACTACTTGAATTGAACCCATTTATACTCAGAACTGAGAACTATGTAGTAGATGCATTTATATGAAAAGATTTCAACAGAAAATAAAATACTTTAATTTCATAAAATGCTCCGTAATAATAGTAGTTAAACTTAAGACAACATAATTTAGTTGATCCATTTTCGTGAGATGATACACTCTATCTTTTTTTTTTTTTGGCCAAACAGATGATACACTCTCTTTGTTTAAAGAAAAGAAAAAAAAAATCCTGATTCTTCACAAAATTAAAATATGTTAAAAGAATTATCACTATCCAAACAAGATAGTAAGATAAAGAATGTTAAAATTCTCTACCACCCCCCTTTCTTTCCCTTCTTAATTTCTTTATGCTCATTTTATTTATTTGGAGAGTGAAAATGATGAAAGGTCAATAATTACTTTTTACATTATGATTTTTTTTTCAATTTTTAACTTCCCCAAAGAAAAATGTATTCCAATTATCTCTCATTTCTCTTCTCTTCCATTCTATAATTATATGATTGGATTTTTTTTTAATTTATTGTTTAGAATCAGTTATGTTAGCTCTGGAAAAAAAAAAAAAAGAATCAGTTATGTTAGTACGTCGTCAAGACTGACAAGTGAACCAAGAAAAATGATCTTTCGACTCATTCCATCAATATTTTAAACTTCAATTAGTAGGATTTTCTTAATCAAAATTTGAGTTTTTTTTTTTTTAAAAAAAGTTTATCTTTGTGTGAGATATGAGAACTTTTTTTAAATTTAAATATTTGTGACTAATCGACATATCCTTTTTATTTATTATATATACACACACAAAATCAGCTTATATATCAGGGAATATCTAAACTATATATATATATTAGAGAATCAAAATTTGGTATCTGTTATCCAAATCAAATCCTACCCTAATACGGTAATTGCGAGCATATATATATATATAGACACACAGAGAGGTTAATCGCCTTGAGGTTAATTTTTGGCATAGCAATGGGTAGGGGAAAAGAATTAGAGGTGCTGAGCGTACTCGACAACGCAAAAACACAATGGTACCACTTGACGACCATAGTGATCGCCGGCATGGGTTTCTTCACAGACTCTTACGATCTCTTCTGTATCTCTCTCGTAACCAAACTCCTCGGCCGTCTCTATTACTTCAACCCTTCCTCCGCCCTACCCGGTTCTCTTCCTTTTAACGTTTCCGCCGCCATCAACGGCGTCGCTTTCTGCGGCACCCTTCTCGGCCAACTCTTCTTCGGTTGGCTCGGCGATCACTTTGGTCGCAAACGCGTTTACGGCATCACTCTCATCCTCATGGTCCTCTGTTCCCTAGCTTCGGGTCTCTCCTTCGGATCCGAACCTAAATCCGTCATGGCCACGCTTTGCTTCTTCCGATTTTGGCTCGGATTCGGCATCGGCGGCGATTACCCTCTTTCCGCCACCATTATGTCTGAATACTCCAGTAAGAAAACTCGTGGTGCTTTTATCGCCGCCGTTTTCGCTATGCAAGGCTTTGGAATTCTCGCCGGCGGAACTGTTGCTATTTTAGTGTCGTCCATTTTCAACGCCGTTTATCCTGCTCCGTCGTATCAAAACCACCCCGTTTTGTCTACGGTCCCTCAAGCTGATTACGTGTGGAGGATTATTCTAATGTTCGGTGCTGTTCCTGCTCTTGTTACTTACTATTGGCGTATGAAGATGCCTGAAACCGCAAGGTACACTGCTTTAATTGCTAAGAACGCGAAGCAAGCAGCTTCGGATATGGCTAAAGTGCTTCATCAAGAGGTGAATATTAATAATAATAATGAAGAAAAGGAAACAACAGAAGAGAATAATAATAATATAAATCAGTTTGGATTGTTCTCGAAGGAGTTTGTTACTCGGCATGGGGCCCACTTGATTGGAACGGCTGCCACGTGGTTTCTTCTGGACATAGCGTTTTACAGTCAGAATCTGTTTCAGAAAGATATATTCAGTGCAATTGGGTGGATTGCGAGCGCGAAAAGCATGAATGCAATTGAAGAGGTTTATAAAATAGCGAGGGCTCAGACTTTGATTGCGCTTTGTAGCACTGTGCCTGGATATTGGTTTACTGTGGCTTTCATTGATAGGATTGGGAGGTTTAAGATTCAGATTATGGGATTCTTTTTCATGACTGTCTTCATGCTTGGTTTGGCTGTTCCTTATAACTACTGGTTGAATGGAAACCAGATTGGGTTTGTGGTTATGTACTCTTTTACTTTTTTCTTCTGCAATTTCGGACCCAATGCGACCACGTTTGTGGTGCCGGCGGAGATATTTCCGGCGAGACTGAGGTCCACGTGTCATGGGATTTCCGCTGCGGCTGGGAAAGCGGGAGCTATAGTGGGGTCTTTTGGATTCCTGTATTGCCAGAATGCCATTGGGGTCAGAAATACTCTGTTTATTTTGGGTGGGATTAACTTCATGGGGTTGCTCTTTACGTTTTTGGTGCCAGAATCAAAGGGAAAATCGCTCGAAGAGATTTCTGGTGAATGCGATGACCAACAACAACACGGACAAATTACTTGTCATGATGCTGCTGCTAGAGGCTCAACACTTGGGGATGAGGCTGTTTAATTTCATCGTGTGCTCGTCTATATATAATGCATGGGATCATATATAGTACGTCGTCGGCACAAACAATTTCTTATTTTCGATGAGTTTACTTGGAAGTTGGAATTTAAAGTGAACTATGGTTTAGATTAGTTGGAGTATATAATGTTGATATCTTATTTATTTCTGTTTATGAAATCATTATTGTACGTCGTCCAGAGTAGTTATTTATTCCATTATGTTTAATTTTGTTCATCACTGGAGGAGCACAAATAATTACTGTTAACGTGGCCCACAAATCCATAGAGTGAGTGATGAACTCTCAACCAGTTCTAAAAACATTAGTTTATATTAATTGTTGTACATTTATTTCATATGAATGATACATGAAAGTAATAAATTTACTGACATTCGTAGAGTGATGTATAAAGTATAATTTAAACATTAGTTTCTGTTTATGATGAAATTATTATTGTGAATGGTTACTTAGCTATTTATAATTTTCTTTATCACACGGGGTGCGCGCGCAAACAATTGTTATTAATATAATTGTGCAGACTTCCTTGAATGCGTTTGCTTGAGAGTGACACATCAATTTAAATAATACCTATTAAGAGTAAAAAAGTAATGAATTTTAACTTCACATAAATAGTTACCTTAAAACACATCAGTTAAACTCATATAAAAGTGATAAAAAAATAATATTTTGTTGATCATTTTCAAATAATAAGTTTATTACTTTTTATATATTTGATATATTTTAATTGATGTGCTAACCGATGGTGATTAAGAAAATTGTAATTTGAAAGTTAGGTAAAATGTCAGAGTGTCAGTATCCGAAATTCAGAATGCTGGCCTATAAAGCAATTTCCCATTAATATCATGGATGCATGATTGGAGACCACAAAAATGCCTCAGTCTTCTTGCCACACCTTGCCGCATTCATACGCTCTCACGTTTCCTTCAATTTCATTTTGACAAGTTGCAATTTCTTTTTCCAAATACCTAATTCATTCCTGAATTATTATATACTTCAAGCTTTTAAGACAGCAATCAGATTCAGAAACAGAAACACATCAAGCATTCAAGCCAAACCAAACGAAAATGGCTGAGTCTGAGATCAAGAAATCGGAGCTCATCTTCGTTCCCTCTCCGGGAATTGGCCATTTGGTTTCTGCTCTCGAATTCGCCAAGCGTTTGATAGATCGCGATTCTCGAGTTTCAATTACTGTTCTCTGCATTAAGTTTTCATTCACTCCCTTTTCAGATTCATACATCAAATCAATTTTAGCCTCGCAACCTCGAATCCGACTCATTGATCTCCCTGAAGTAGACCCACCTTCACAAGAGCTGCTAAAGTCTCCAGAATACTTCTTCTATGTCTTCTTGGAAAGCTTCGCACCCTATGTGAAATCCACTATCCAGAGCATCCTGTCATCCTATTCTAACTCTGATTCAAGTCCAGTTTTTGGGTTGGTCCTTGATTTTTTCTGCATGTCCATGGTTGATGTGGCAAAGGAATTGGGTCTTCCTTCTTATCTGTTTCTGGCCTCAAATGCAGGATTTCTCGCTACAGTGCTTTCCCTTCAGAAACGCCCAATTGACGATGTGTTTACTGATTCGGATCCTGAGTTATTGATCCCAGGATTTTCCAATCTGGTTCCTACTGGGGTTTTGCCAGATCCTTTGTTTAGTAAAGATGGGGGATATTTTGCTTTTTATAAGATTGCTCAGAAGATCATAGACACCAAGGGGATTATTGTGAATACCTTCTTAGAGTTGGAGCACGATAAGATTGATGCACTGTCTAAAGATAACCAAATTCCTCCAATTTATACTGTTGGTCCTGTGATTGATACCAAAGGTCAGCCTAACCCCAATTTGGATCAAGCTCAGCATGACAAGATAATGAAGTGGCTTGATGATCAACCTCCTTCCTCGGTCATATTTCTTTGCTTTGGGAGCATGGGAAGCTTAAGTCCATCTCAAACAAGAGAAATAGCAAAAGCACTTGAGCATAGTGGGGTTAGGTTCTTGTGGGCTATGAGGTCACCACCAACTAAAGACAATGCAGACAAAACCTTACCAGAAGGTTTCTTGGAATGGATGAAAGATAAGGGAATGTTATGTGGGTGGGCTCCACAGGTGGAGGTTCTGGCTCACAAAGCCATCGGTGGATTTATATCTCATTGTGGGTGGAACTCAATCTTAGAGAGCTTGTGGTTTGGTGTACCAATTTTGACATGGCCAATATATGCTGAACAACAGCTGAATGCGTTTATGATGGTGAGGGAGCTTGGATTAGCAGAAGAATTGAGTCTGGAATATAGAAGTGGTGGTGATCTTATAAAGGCTGATGAGATACAGAGAGGGATAACGAAATTGATGAATAGAGATAGTGAGGTGCATATGAAGGTGCAAGAGATTAGAGAGAAGGCCAGGAGAGCAGTCTCAAGTGGTGGATCATCATTTATTTCTACAGGACAACTTATTGAGGGTATGGTATGTAGAACTAGCAATTGATGGATACTCTGTGTTGTATAATTTAAAATCTACTTACACCACGAGATGGTAAAAAACTGTACTTTCTGAACATCATTGGTTATGTATTGTGGGTATTATTGTCTCAATTAGATTGACCAGAAGAAAAAAAAAATTGTATGATTTCCTATTTAAAGTACAATCGGCGCTTTGAAAACAAATTGCAAAATGAGATAACCGATTGAAAAAATAAAGCTCTTAAATTAATGTATTTAATAAGAAATAGGGAACAATTCAAAGACATGTAAAAACAAAGTATACATTGGTACTCAGTAATCACTAAACAACCGCGGGACGCTAGTAATATCTGAGTTTTGCCCTAGATGAAAGTTAAGATAATTGGGTAAATGAAGAGTGAAGACATAATAATGCTATAATATACTAGCAACATATCGTATGAAAATAGAGTTTATTGTCTCAATCTCGTATCTTGCGTAAAACAAATCTAGACGACAGTTATGCCAAGACTTTTGCTATTCCAAGCTGCTTTAGCATTTAAGTTGGATATTTTGGTACATGAGTTGTCCAAACCAGATGTTATCGAACTTACACCAGGTGAAACATGACAATGCTCTCGCATAGCACAGCAGAAGTAATTATATGGCACAAGTATAACGACCATGCAGCGAGTATGAGCATTGACAAGCATTACAGGTTATCAATAATTGTTCTACTTACTCAAATATCAATTCCTCTCCAAGTCAAAGGAGGGACATGACCCCAAAAGAAGAAAGGAAAAGGAGGTCGGAATGCCCATCTTCTACCTTTTGATCCAGCCCTTGACTAATGCAGTATATTACCTTCTTGATTTCTTTTCTTCTCTCCCGTCCATATTATATCTTCGTTTTGACTCTGATCTATCAGCATCATTTCTATATGATCTGTTCTCTGGCTGCCTATTATGATCTTCTCTTGACCTTGATGCAGAGTCATAATCTCTGTGCTGCCCTGATCTCCTTTCTTCCCTGTTAACATGATTTTCCCTTAACCTAATTCCAGAATCATCATCATCCTGCCTCTTGTACCTCTTTTCTTCCCTTCTATCAGAACCTCTAGACTTGGGTTCAAACTCAGGATCATCTAGCTTTCTTGACCCCGTGTCTTCTCTCCTGCGATGATCTCTTGGCTCAGATTCCATACCATCCTCACCATGCCTTCGTGATCTTTTATCCTCCCTTCTATCATGATCTTCTCTAGACCTATAAGCCAGTTCATCATCTTCATGCTTCCTAGATCTCTTCTCCTCTCTTCTATGATAATTTTCTCTTCCTTCAAATTTATCGTCATCATTCCTCTGCAATATTTTATCCTCCTTCCTATCATTTCGCTTGGGTTGACTGGCTAATCCCATCTCATTGTCCCGGCCTCTAGGGCGCAAATCTTTGTCTCTGTTTTCTGGAATATGATTTGATTGATTGCTGCCATATCTTTTCTCCTTTTTTTGACCCTCAAATTTGTCATGATTCCATTTTGAGCTATCATCCTCAGGGGCCCCCCAACCTGTGTTCCTAGCTCTCTAGATAAACACAATGATAAAGAGCTCAAATAAGCAAAGAGCAGCCACACAAATTTATATATGCAACAGATACATTCACAACATATAGTGAATTTATAACTCCAATAAGTGTAATGCAAAATGAAGAGAAAAATTAAACAAACCACAAAAGACGTGTGGGGAAAAGAAGTTACAAGGAGTTTAAATATATATATATATGTGTGTGTGTGTGTGTGTGTATCGGGGGCCAAAATAACAAAAGGAGAACTGCATATTTTAGGTGAGAATTGGCAAGGCATGCCTAAATTTACATTATGATCAGCAATCTCAGAAAAATACACTAAAAATGAAGAGGGTCAGATGTTTCCAAATTCCCAAACGATCATGACAAAAGTATGAGAACAGATGTAAACACAACCCAATATATATATGGGCAAAGAGACACTCTTGAAGATACAGGAATTGCACTCAAAACAAAATAATCTACAGAACTCCAAAAGCCACATTTGGCCTCCTAATTGTTACAATAACCTTTGAAACATAACATGAGTTCAAGGAGAATGAGCACAGTCAACGGGAGAAAATCAGAGACCAAGCACAACATCAAGAAAGGCAAAAGGAAGTTGGAAGCCATAGCTGATTTCAGTAGCCAGCTGTATCCATTTACGAGGATCAAGTGCAGTATTGATGTGTGTCATGGTAAGTGGGGTTTGAAGTTTCAGTTACTCAAGTAAAGGAAATAGAAAATCTTTTGAAATTGCAAAAGGGTCAAACATGAAATGGGCCAGGCCACATGCATTTGTTTTTCAAAATTCATTAGAATCATTACTAGGCGTTGGAATTCTTAACTAGGCCGAATTCCACTTATTACCACTGAATCCAAGCTCAGTTTCAACCCAAATTTGTTAAACACATTCAAAATGGGTGCCAAATTTGAATCCTAAACCCTGTGTGACTCTGTCCATTCCCAACTCTCACACTCAAACAAGACCAAATTGACATCCTTTCAAACCTAGAAATCCCAATCCGATGTTGTTGAGAATTTGACATCTATACTGGCTTATTGGCTAAAAGCACTAAAATGCTAGCTCTTCCATGTACAAGATTGAACAGACTATTAAATTCAAATCTTGGTGGGGTGATATTTTATAAACAAGAGCAACACTCACATGCTAACAAAAAGAGAATTAAAGAGCAATATATCATTTGAATAAGCCAAAAAAGTTAATGCATATCAACACTTTAATTTTGTAGTACGAAGTCAAACTAGAATAATACAAAAAGTCAGATCTATAGAAGAAATGTTAAGTTAAAATCACGAGGGCAAGAAGAATTATAGCATGATAAGGTGCTTTCTGCCATCAGTCTAGAATTTTAATCTTACTTCCTCATTGTGGGAAAATTTGCAGCTAGCTCCACGAGTACATTCACCTCTTTGGAAAGCCCGACAAACACCACGGGCCTCTCTTTTCTGCCGCTCTGTCTCTTCATCTTCTTCTTCCTTCTTTTTATATTTCGAAACATGATCAACCCTAATTATCCTACCCAACATCTGTGCTCCATTTAGATTATCTGAAAGAAAACAAAACATCAGAAAGTTGGTATTTTGCAGGGAAAAAAAGTTGTCATAACTGTCAATTTAACAAGGAGCCCAACCTACTGCAAGATTCGTGCTTCTTTGATCTTCATATGCAAGAAATGCAAAACCTTTTGATTTCCCAGTACCTTTGTCCCTAACAAGATTAACATCCACAACCTCCCCATATCTGGATTTATGTAAATCATTAGTAGATATTAGAGACATATCAAAATCAAATTCTATCGAGTACAAATAAGCTAAAAAGGAAGAGATAGTTATTCAATTTCAAGCAAGGAGGATGACATAAATCTCCAGATTCTAATAAAACAGCATAAGTTAACTATTAGCCAACAATCACAAGTGCCACAGACCATGAACACGAATCTATGAAATTAAAAAAGAAACCATCCCATCACGTTTATATACTAAGCAGGCCACAAATAATTACACAAGATAACAAATATTCATGACATGTAATAGGTTGAGCGACTGAATCGAAAAGAGAAGACTCACTGAGCAAAAACCGCGAGGAGATCCCCCTCAGTGAGATCGAAGGGAATGCCACCAACAAAAACATAAGCCGAATCTTTGTATTTGGCGTGCCACGAAGCATCCTCGCCTATGCCAAGAGCAGCTTCTTTCGAATTGATATTTTGAATTCGTTTCACTAGGGTTAGGGGATTCATCTCTCTGAAACCAAAAAACAAAAAACTTTGGCAGTTGATTATGAGACTTTCCGCTTCCAATGATCACTAGGGTGTGTATGGTATGGCCAGAACCAGAAGGTCAGGGCAAGAGCAAGCGTATCTGTGCGCGTATGAGTGCCTTGGCCACACAGTGCAGTGCACACCCAAGTCTTGTTTTCTCTCTTTCAGTACTTTGAAGTTTTCCCGTCAGGCTAGAGGCCTAGAGTCTTTCGAGAAAGAGAGATGTCACTATCCCTCACAATGCAGTCAAGATCGAGATCTTACTCAAGATCGGAAGGGGCATAAGATAGATCGAATCGAGGATTGTAAGATCCTATGAATTTCCTAAAAAAAATATTATATAAATCATATAAACAATTACTAATATTTATTTATGTATATATATATATATA
>QANZ01017409.1:23803-49042 GCA_003254925.1 Chamaecrista fasciculata
TATTACTTTGTTGATTTTAATATGATATAATTATACTAATTAGTAATTAGTAATTTATATTAAGTTAAAATTTATTTGAGAATAATTAAATTTCATCACACAAATATATGATAAAAGTTAAATAAATTTATTGCAATGATCACTTTAAAAAAATTATAAAAGAATAAAATTATATATAATTAATTAATAATAAGTAATATAATCAATTACTATAAAATAAATATTAGTTGCTAAAAAAAAGCATATTTTATATACTATCCATATAAGATCAAAGTCTTATTTTAGTCTCTAATGTTTGTTCAATTTTCTATTTTGGTCCCTAAAGTTTTTTTCGTTCTGTTTTGGTCTTCGAAGTTTTCGAAAAATTCCATTGTTAGGCTTTGACCTTTTTCCAAAACAAAAAATTGATTTTCATTCCTCAAAATTTTCTATTTTGCGTTAAGGCCTTTTCCTTTTTATAATAAGGATCGAAATCTACCCATAACTCTTATTTAATTGCATTCGGGTTCAAACTAAGAGAGATATGATCATATTCAGTAGTGAGGGATCAATGATGAAACTTTTAGGAAACATTAAGGACCAAAATGAAATAAAAACACATTAGGGACCAAACTAGGTTTTTGACATAGAATTTTTAGGGCGGAGTACAATTTTGACCATTTATTGTAAGTTGCAATCTAGCTTTTTTTTATTTTTATCTTTGAATGTAACAATATTCCTTTTGTTTTACGCCCGATTGCAACGAGTTTGATACTGTAGGTTACTTTTGAGTTTTGACAAATAATTTCTTTAATCCATTTGGAACAGTTAGAAAACAAGGTCAAATTGGACTCAAAAAATAGCTCGCTTGTTTCACTATAAAATAAGTGAAGTCGTCATATCTCTTTCGTTTCAAGTTTGATTGTGACAAGTTTGAAGTTATATGTTACTCTTGACGAGTATTTATTCTGTCCAGTTAAAATTGTCAGCAAATAAGGTCAAATCGGGTCCGAAAGTAGTTCTATAACCAAAAAGTGAAAAATTATTGAAAATCACTTTCGAGCTCAATTTGACTTCATTTGTTAATGGTTCCAATTGGACACAAAAGAGACTCTTCAAAAGTAACGCATAACTTCGAACTCGTCACAATCAAACTTAAAACAAAAGTGATATAACTAACTTTTTTTGTTTAATTATGAAATGAGTGACTCACTCTTGGAGTATAATTTGATCTTGTGTGTCGTCATCTCCAACTAAACAAATAAATGATTTATCAAGAATAACATGTGACTTTGAATTCGTCTTAATCGAACTTAAACAAGAGAAATATAATGATATTCAGTCGTTGAGACATAAAATGGAATTTTTAAAAAATATATGAAACCAAAATCGAAAAAATAAAAGATAAAAGATTAGATGGTAACTTAGATACCGAAATTGCATTTTCCTTATTTTTTTAAATTTCTTTACCTATAGCGCCAGTATTGGAACAAGTTTCTTCTATAATCTATAAAAATCTTTATTTCCATAATTCAGCTTTGATTATTAATTTATGAAAGCAGAAACGTGGTCCCAATTTTGATAAGGTTTTATACGGGTTTAAGGAGGTTTACGTAAGTTTTTTTTTTTTAAATCTGTATCTAATGCTTAGATTGATTCATAAATTTTGATAAAATTGACGAGGAAATTCAGACATTAATGAGCGAGACCCAGAATTCCCGCTCTATTATATATTCGAGAAAGTGTTGGTTATGGACCAAAAAAAAGAAAGAAAGTGTTGGTTGGGTTTCTATCCATGGCTATTATCATTGTTTCAGTGTTGATTGTTCATTGCTTTTCTTTCTTCACTAATCCAGACAACTACAATTTGACCGTCGTGGGCCCCCACGGCTAGCTGGACGATAAAAGTCAAGCGTGCTTATTCTTTTGCTTTTTTTCTCTCTCTTTCTTTCGGCACCAAACTGCCTCCAAATTCTTTACCAATATATTCAAAACTCATCAATACATTATACATTATAATATATATTACAAACAAATTACAAATGTCCTTTTTCCTATTTCTTTACGCTCATCATTTTCCAATTTTTTTTTGTACAAATCATTCTCCATTTTCAAAAGTCGGGAATATCCTGAGTTTTGTTCTTTCTGTATCTGTACAAACAAACATCTACTTGAGTTTCAACTTATAGCTGTGGATTCCACCTGAATCTCCTGCTCAAGGTATGATCTAACAAATGATCAACTCCGTGTTGCTTCTTCGATTTGTCTATGCATAATCTGTGTTTTCTTTCGGACTTCCCTTGATTAGCTTTCCTTTCATTCACATTACCTTTTCCCTTTTACACGAACCACTCTTGTGCTTGAGATAGTAAATTCAAAGGCTTAATAATGGTAAGGAATTTGCGATAATAGACTGAAGTGGGTTCTCTTCTATCAAAAAAGGAACGTTGACTGGTTCAATCATTCTAGTGTTGTGTTGATGTTGGGACATCTCCTATTTGCCGATGCTCGAACATGCTTCTCAGGATACAAGGGGACTTTTTCCGATCGACTATACTTTTTCATTTTATTACAATTTTTTTTATGCCCCAATGAATGTGTAAAAAAGGAAGGTTGATCGATGAAATTTACATAGTTCGATGT
The DNA here is from genome assembly GCA_003254925.1 of Chamaecrista fasciculata. Taxonomy (NCBI): domain Eukaryota; kingdom Viridiplantae; phylum Streptophyta; class Magnoliopsida; order Fabales; family Fabaceae; genus Chamaecrista; species Chamaecrista fasciculata. Next base: position 26,426 of record QANZ01017409.1, read on the forward strand.
ATTTGAGCTATTCAAACTTTAATTTAAGCAGAATGCAATTTATCTGAGAACCCACCGAGACAAATTCTAAATAATAATAAAGTGTCAAAGTTCATTGAGGGCTCAATCTCTTGCTGCTCAAATATCCCTTTTATAATGTATTGTAAATTGCTCCTCCTATCTCCTAGAGCAAAAGGGAAGCCACTAGAAGTAATTTGCCGAAGGTCTTAAATATGATCCTTTATACTCCGTAGGAAAAAAAATAGCAAGAAAAGACTATCTAGATGCCATAAAATGGCTGCCATGCTTCCATTTATTTTTGTGCTAGGATTAAGTTTTTACTATTGAATTTTCGCTTGTATCATGGTTTAATATACTCAGTCAAAGAACTGGACATGCATTTTCAATATGAATTTTTGCTCTACAATGGACATACTGAATTTGATTATGGTCATTCAACTGCCATCCTATTATCCTAGATATGAGGTTGATTTCGTAGCGGTAGGATCTCTCTGCATGCCTTGCAAGTTGCAACATTACAGCTTTTCTACCAAGTTTCTTCCTACAGTTGGTTCCCGAATGACAGAATTTTAGATAATGTTCTGTCTGAAGCTCCAGGCACTATCATAACTAAAATACTTTATTGCAACAATTTAGGGTCCATTTATCTTGGTGGAGTGTCAGAGCTATGAGAGACAATGCCTCTATTTACTAAGGACTTGGATTCTGCATTCCTGTCTGCTGGAGCAAAGCCGTATCCTCAAAACCGTTTTCTTTCTAGTTGCCTTATATTTTCATTATTGAATACTGTTTTTATTGGTAAAGACACCAAAACTGAGTTAACATATATTGACAAAATCACCTGAATCTGAAGCTGTGATCATTGCATTAGCCCGTGTCAATTGAACAAGACTTTGCAATCATAAAGAAATTTGCCTTCTTGACAATATGGACAAAATTATAGCTAGACGAAAAAATGAGTTGTTGTATTCTGAGAATGGCAAATTTCAAAATGTCTCTTAATTGTCCTGGTTTGTGCTTCACCAGTCAATTTTGCTTCAATAATATGTATTGTCGTTTCTATTCAAGCTTGCTGCTTTATACTTAACTATCTACTATTAGAGGCTTAGAAGTTTGGTGTATTGAGAACCAGCAGTTGGTTTTGGTGTCGAAGTCTTGCCATGGAAAGTTCTATACTGGAAGCGCTTACATAGTTTTAAATGTAAGAGTTCTTCACTTTATTTTCTTGTCTACTTGGAGGTTATGAAAAACTATATCTCACTTAATATTCAAAGATTTAAACATTCGCATTCTAAAAATATCTTTCACTATCTCTATTCTCGACGTGGAATCTCATTCACCTTTTCCATGATTATGGTTACTTTATTCTTGACAAGATGAACCTTATTTTTGTCTAACATTTTCTTGACTAGCAATTGACTATCTTGCATGTTTCTGGAGACAGACATTTTTTCCTGTAAGTGGCCCTCCTCAGCACGACCTACATTTTTGGCTGGGAAATGACACAAACAAGGTTTTTATCCTTTCTTGGTTTTATAATGACTTGATTGCACTGATAAATGTTTATAAATTCTAATTTCTGCAAAAGAGTATTTATATACCCTTTCAGTAATCACTCTTTCAACATGGTTCATATATTTATCTTATTGTTACCAGTCCTATTCTAATTTGAGATGAGAGAGGATATGTGGGATAGGAGGTAGCTTATGGTGGGGATCTGATTGGAAAATGAGTTAAACTATTGGGACTAAGATTATATTCTAATTTATCTGTTTCTTGAGACTTTACAGTTTGTAGCTCTGAGATTTCCGTCAAGAAAACTTGTTTGATTTAGGATGACTGTTCATTGAACGGTAACATAAGGTGGCTTATTTAAGAATGCTTTGATGATTTACTTGTGGTTGGATTGAACAAGGTAAAGGGGTTGCTCTTTTTTTTTTTTNAGGGCCAAGAATCACAGAAGTTTCTATCATACTTCAAGCCTTGTATTATACCTATTGAAGGAGTGTTTACTTCAAAGCAGGGAAACTTTAATGGTGAATATCAAGTCAGCCTTTACACATGCAAGGGAGACCATGTTGTTCGTGTAAAAGAAGTGAGTTTTCTCTGAAGTTTTATAGGCTATAGCTAATTGCTTCTGTAACCTGATTGCGTGTACAGACTATCTTTCTTGCTGCCTACTCAGTTAACTTAATGTAATATTTTTTTTTAACCCTCTTTTGTTTTGGGTTTTTCTCCGTAGACAACTCTCTTAATTGTAGGAGAGTATTAATGATGAAGATTCTGACTTTTCAACACTTACCATTGTAATAACATTTGCTACTTTCAAGACAGCACATTCATTTTGGTTTTCAAGTCTTTCCTTTTATAGGTTTAATTTTCTCAGATGTATTTTCTTATTATCTTTTATCAATATTTTTCTATGTTTGATAAAAATTTGACTAGGTTCCTTTTCTACGGTCATCATTGAATCATGAAGATGTGTTCATACTTGACACAACATCAAAAATTTTCCTCTTCAGTGGTTGCAACTCTACCATACAAGAAAGAGCGAAAGCTTTGGAGGTTATTCAGTATATCAAAGAGAATAAGCATAGTGGAATTTGTGAGGTGGCAACAATAGGTTGGAATATATACTTCTTAGGTCAAATTACAATTTTGGTCCCTTATCTTTGGGGTAAGTTGCAATCTAGCCCTTTATCTTTTTTTTTCTTGTGATTTTAGTCCTATATCTTTCCCAAAAGTTTCACTCCTTGGTCCCAACGACTGAATGTGGGTATATCTCTCTCGTTTCAAGTTCGATTGCGATGAGTTTGGAGCTACATGTTACTCTTGACAAGTCTTTTTTTTTTTGTGTAGTTGGAGCTGTCAACAAACAAGGTCAAATTTGGCTCCAAAAGTGAGCCACTCGTTTCATAGTCAAACAAGTAAAGTTGGTCATATCTCTCTCTTTTGAAGTCTGATTATGACAAGTTCGGACTACGGTTGCTTTTGATGAGACTTTTTTTTTTGCTTAGTTGGGGCTGTCAGCAAACGAGGTCAAATTGGATTTGAAAGTGGTTCTCCATAATTTTTGACTTTTCAGTTCCAAAACCATTTTCGAGTCTGATTTGACCTCATTTGCTGACAATCTCAACTGGATAGAAAAAGGACACGTCAAGAGTAACATATAGCTCCGAACTTGTCACAATCGGACTTGAAACGAGTGAGATATGACCAACTTTGCTTTTTTCTTTTTCACTGTGAAACGAGCAACCTAATTTTGGAGTCCAATTTGACCTTGTTTTCTGACAACTCCAACTGGACAAAGAAATCACTTGTCATGAATAACTCGTCGCAATCAGACTCAAAACAAGATAGATATGACCACGTTCAGTCTTTGGAACCAAGGAGTGAAACTTTTGGAAAAGATATAAGACCAAAATCGCTAGAAAAAAAGATAGAGGACTAGATTGCAACTTACCCCAAGATAAGGGACCAAAATTGTACTTTGGCCTACTTTTTATATGCCTATATCTTTTTATAAGGGAATGTTGTTGCAAATCATAATCGTCCAATTGCTGTAGAGGATGGGAAATTTGTTGGTGATTCTGATGTGGGTGAGTTCTGGAATTTATTTGGTGGTTATGCCCCCATTCCTCGCGAATTGCCTTCTGTTCAGGACCAGGCTGTTGACTCGTCAGTAAAACTGTTCTGGTGAGTTTCCTTAAATTCAAAATGATTCAGACATTTGCGTGCACAGGTCAATTTGTTGAGAACTGATATTAGTTCACTCTTTTTCTCTCTCCTTAACATCCAGCAAATATGCCTTGAACTAAGAAGAAACTTCAACTAATTGATATTGGCAAATTTAAATGCACTTATAACTATGTGGGCTTATTATTATCACGGTCCTTAGACTAAGCAAACTCTTCTGATTTGCTTGTTTAAATTTAAAGTACTTTGCTTAACACATTGTGTTTGTGAGAAATAGCAAGTAAATATTGTTCCCTTTGAGAAATAATTTTGGGCCTCTTAACTAAGGAGCTGTCTCCTTCTCTCAACAGGATAAATTTACAGGGAAAGCTATGTCAGACTGGAAGCAATTCCTTGAGCAAAGAAATGCTCGAGACAGACAAGTGTTATATGTTGGACTGTGGTGCTGAGATTTATGTCTGGATGGGAAGGCAAACTTTATTAACAGAAAGGAAAACATCAATCTCATCTATAGAAGTAAGGATCTTTCTTTCTTTGCATACCCTCCTCTTCTTTCTTACCTTAAAATCAGACACTTAAAAATCAAGATGCGTATGTAATAGTTCAAAGGCATAGCATTTTTACTCATTAAGGAGACTTTCTGATCCAAAAGGACGATACTAATTAGAGGTGGTGGAAAATTCCTGATGTGTAAATCAAGCACTGCTATTAATTGGGAACAGATTGTCATGTCAAGGTTTCATATAATTCTCATTATTTTGTTGAAAATCTGCCACCATCTTTCTTTTTAGTAGATTTTCTTAAGTTGTAGTAGAAGTGCCATTCTTTCTGGAACTGAGAAACCAAAATACTTTATGACATTTTTATTGACTCTCCTTTGCTAAGGTTTCAAACATTATGTCCAACAGAAGTTTTTATTTAATATAATTTGTATAGAACCCACCATCATCCCGCTTCTTAGAAAATGTTAATGTATATTATTTCTAGTAGAGGCCTTCAACAAGAAGCACCATTCTTTTTGGTACAGAGAAACCAAAATATTAAATGGCATTTCAAATATCGTCAGGCTGAAGTTTTCATTTTCGGCTTGTCATATACATCATCTAAACTTTATACAGCTTCTGAGATTGTCTTAGTTTACAATAGAGTGATCTGAATATACAATTGCACTAGTTGATGTTACAATCAAATGCTATAAAACTGAAAATTTTAATACATATTAATGAAGTCCAGTCGCTCCAGGCCGGCATGTGTGTCAAAGGCCATTTATATTAATGATTGCAGTCAACTATTCTTTCCTTAAGTATTGAGTTAAAGTTAAAGGTAATACCTATTCTCACTAGTCACTACTACCATCTTCATTCTACCAGAATTTTGTCAGGAACGAAGGTAGATCAAATGGAACTCATTTGACATTTTTATCTGAGGGACTAGAAAGTACCATATTTCGGTCGTACTTTGCTAATTGGCCTAAAACAGTGGAGCAAACTCTGTATGAGGAAGGACGAGAAAAAGTGGCAGGTTTAGTGCCCTGACAAAGTATAGTTGTGTTTCAAAAGCATGCAGAAAATTTGTATTAATTTTTTTTTTCTTTTTGCCTCAGCAATGTTTAAGCAACAGGGTTATGATGTGAAAGAGCTTCCTGAAGAATATAGTGAACCGCTTATAAATTGCAGGGGCACACTCAAAGTACCCTCTTCCTCAAAACTTTAATGAACTTTCTATGATCATTCCTATGCCTGTGTTAATGATATGCTGCAATGGCAGGTTTGGCGGCTAGATGGTGATAAATTGTCACCTCTTTCTGATATGGAACAGACAAGATTTTATAGTGGGGATTGCTATATAGCACAGTATACATTTCCTGGAAATGGAAGGGATGAGACTCTCTTTTATGCTTGGCTAGGTTGTAGATCTATAATGGTAGGCAAGGGTTTTCTGTTTGTTACTAAGTAAAAGTTTTACTTGGAATTTTAGGAATACTTTAGCTGTCTGATAGGCACCAAAGCAGAGAACTAGGAATTGATAAACTATACTGAATAATACCTTCAATTAGAAAGTAAGAAATACCACAAGTTTCCCTAGTTATTCGAGACACTGGGAACCTCACAACAGCATGAACAATATTCCAGAATATTTTCAAAATTATAAAAACCAACCCCTTCTAGCCTTGACCACCACACATCTGCCTAAAAGTGCCCCAAAACCACTCCATACCTACTCCGGTACTCCCTCGAGAGCCTTTTTTATGCTTCCTAGAATAGACTCTTAATTCTGGGTTCATCACTGTCATTAATATTATATCATACGCTGGAAAGATATTCTTTAGTTTAAGTTGCATCTTGCTAATTATTTATGGTCAAATTGCCACATATGACATCGTGTTTGTTTATAAGGTAAGAGTGCCTCTTTTGCTCTAAAAGTGATTTTCAATTTTGTCTCACAATTTCTTTTATTGTCAATTTGATTTCTAATTTTTAAAAAAGTTCCCAATATCATTCTTTGTACTAAAGCCAAACTGTTTTAACATTTGATCCAATTTCATGATTCAGGTGCAGAAGTTAGCATATTTCAATACTAGTTATGTGACGGTTTCATTGTAATTTCTTTATTGATAGAAAATGAAAATACACCAAATTCTTTACTTGAGTCATGAAGTTTGGTTACTTATTAAAAATAGTTTAATCATGTGGTTAGCATATTAGATTTTTATTTTTTATTTTATCAATAATTTGGGTGACATTATTTGACACTGGTGATGAAATTGAAATTCTGTAAACATTAAGGACGAAATTAAAAATAACCCCATAGACAGAAAAGATACTTTTGTTATTGCTGAAAAAAATAGAGTAAGAGCTTCACTTTTCTTACTAAAAGCTTTATAACTTTTTTTTTTTTGGCCTCCTCTGGCTTAGTCAGTTCTTCAACTTGTAGCAGATTAGCAGTAGGTAAACTCTTTATACAGTATATCCTTTTGTTCATTGATTAATGGCTTGCAGGAGGATAAAACAGCTGTCATCGTCCAAATGAATGCTCTGGTTGATTCAATCAGAACTAACCCAGTCATGGTTAGTGCTTTTCTTGTCGACTCTTCCACTATATGTTGCTGCTTTATTTGAATAAATTTCGGCAACAATTGAGAAATCTCTATATATAAACCCCAATAAGTGCTGGCTTCTTGTTGCTAAACTCTACATACTGAACAGTGCCTAATTTGGTTCCAAAAAAAAAGCAGTGCCTAATTGATGATTTCTTACTTTCCTGATTTACTCATCCTAACTCTCTTCATATTACATCACATGTCTGTTCAGGCTCAAGTTCATGAGGGTAAGGAGCCAGCTCTGTTTTTCTCAATATTCCAGAAACTAATCATATTTAAGGTATGTACCTGAAGCAAAAAGAAATTTACTTTAGTGTGTAATATTAATCAAATATCGTGTTCTGGATATTTCATTAAATTTTCTTATGGTAGGGGGGAATCAGTTCGGGATATAAAAAGTTTACAGAAGAACAAGGTATGGTCGATGAAACTTATGAAGAAAACAAGGTAGCTCTATTTCGAGTCCAAGGTGCAAGTCCAGATAATATGCAGGCGATCCAAGTCGATCCTGTATGTTCCAATATTTATTATGACAAGTATAATCCTATTGTATTACATCATACTTTATCACTAACTACCAGAAAAATGGATGCTAAGGTTTGAGGCAAAGCTCTTCCACAGAGTAGAATGTTCTATTATGTTGTATTATTTATTGTCCTAATGCTTGTTCTGATTAAATTCCGATAAGAATGTGCAGAATGTCAAATTAAAGAATTGGGATACTGTGCTGCAATACTTTATTTTCTAGAACACCATCTATGTAAAAAATCTCTTGATGACTTTCCATCTACTGGCTGGAATCATCATAAGTTTATACACAAGTTTTTAAATTTCAAGTCTTTTTACTTACCAGCCTTGGTTAATAGTCTGTTAAAAGATCTACTAGGACTATTTATAGGTCTATACTTCAAGCCCATTATGCTTTAAAGTGAAGGCCCATACCATGTATAGGTTATTATAATCTCTAACTATAGTAAACAAACCATTTGACCATATCCCATCTTACTTTCTCATGTCGATTTTTTGTGTCGTTTACAGTTGAACTAGCAAGCTACATTACGATGGAACATTTCACTTGTTTAGTATACTTAGGATTAATAATGTTATGACTTGACTTGACATTAAAGTTAAGATCATATGTTCCTCTATCTTTTCTATCTCCATGTGTGCCTGAAATTTTTTAAAGCTATGGAGTTCTTGCCACTGTTACCATAGCTAGGCTATCTTATAAAACCACTTCTATTTTCAGATACCATAAAACTTATGCCTCTGCTAATAAGTTTTACTTGATTATGGATTAAAATTTTATAGGTCTCGTCCTCTCTAAATTCATCCTACTGCTATATTTTGCAAACTGGAGCATCTATTTTTACTTGGATTGGGAGCCTATCTTCAGCCCAGGACCACAATCTTCTTGATCGAATGGTGGAATTGCTTAATGTATGTAGTTGCAATTAATCTGGTACAGAAGTGATTATCATGATAATTTTGACTATGACATAAAAGTTTAGCATCTATATTGTCACTGTATCACATGACTGGACTTTATTGATTGCTATTTTTTTCTCATGCCTTTTCTCTTTTTTTGTTGGTGCAACTTGCAGCCAAGATGGCAGCCCATATCTGTGAGGGAAGGGGGTGAACCTGATATTTTCTGGGATACCCTTGGTGGAAAGGCAGAGTATCCAAGAGGGAAAGAAATTCAAAAATACATAGAGGATCCACATTTGTTTGTATTGCACATAACTGGTGGTAAGTAAAGAACTCTTGTTGAGAAATCTTATTCGGTTCTAATTTGGTTTAGAATTATCACAGATGGAATGACACGGAAAGCTTGTCTAATTGACGGTTCTGTTTCTTACTCAAATTGGTTGGACCTTTTATTTCAGGAGATTTCAAGGTATGCTGCTTATGTAAATTTTAATTGTTCATGTACTAGATTCATCACATGCAATAATTTAGATTGACAAAATCATATTTGTTTCTTTCTTCTTTCCTTATTGTTATTTTACTCATGTGGACGTCGAATATACATGTATAATCTTCTAGGCTTTTGAATGTGCTAAACTCATTAGGAACATTGCCTAAGAACATTATAAGAATTTAGTAGTAGCCAGTGTCAGAGTAGAATTTCAGTGAACTTTTTTGCTTTTTGAACCTACTTTCTTCTAATATTTCTTTTGTCCATCCTACTAAATCAAAATTGAGCTTCAAAGGTCAACAACATCAATTATAGTTTATGCCATGTTTCTTTGTTTGAATTGAATGTGACGGGTTTCATGTGGCCTTATAATTTTTCAGGTGAGAGAGATATACAATTTTACACAGGATGACTTGGTTACTGAAGATATTCTATTGCTTGACTGCCAAAGAGAAATTTATGTTTGGATAGGCTTACATTCAGCTGTCAGATCGAAGCACGAAGCTCTTAATCTTGGATTGGTAAATTGACTGTTTTTTATCATTATTGGTGTAGGTTTATATTAATCATGGTTCCAACTGTATCATTGAGAATCAAGTTTGATAGGTTTATACTTGCACATTCACAAGTTGTCTGACAGCATCAATGTTGGAACCAATTCATAATTCATTCATAAAATGGCATGAAAGTCTGATGTTTTCTTGTTGTACTGGTGAATTACTATTTTATATATTTGTGTTTTTTTGTAGTGGTGACTTACTATTTTCTATAATTCTTTTCTTACCATTAAAACTGTAATGACCAGAAATTTCTTGAAATGGATGTTCTGGTTGAGGAGCTCTCTCCGGAAACCCCCACTTATGTTGTCACAGAAAGGCAAGAGCCACCATTTTTCACTCGATTCTTTTCATGGGACCACTCAAAGGCAAATGTAAGTTTTTTTTTTTTAAATGTAATTTGCTTTATTTTGTTAGTATAGACATGAAGTATTTTGTGTTCTTTTGGAAATTATTTGCTTATTGTCTTTTTTTTTTTGCCTAATTATACTATACACATAATTATTTCTTTTGCGTGATTGATATTATTTGTATCTGTTGTTTAAACAGATTATATAAATTATGTATCAGATACAGTGGCGAGAAAATAAATTTTATAGGTCGAAGGTTCATTTTGGTTGCTATTGTATGCCTTTACATTCATTTTGGTCTTTTATGTTTCAAAATGTTCCATTTTGGTCTCAAACTATTGACTGTTTGGGTCATATTTATCTCGTTTTAAGTTCGAACGTGACTAGTTCAGAACTAAAGGGTCACATGCTTTATTTATATATTTATGCATTTCATTCTGATTTTTTTTCTGCCATGCATTTCGTTCTGATTTGATTAAATTGCCTTTCCAATTTTTAGTATGGTGTAGCTATATGAGACAGATACAAAGTTTTTCTGTTTTGCCAATGAAATTGGATTGGTTGTATCACACAATTCACACCTAAGTTGTTGTAGTTGTGTCATGCGACCTCATAAACTGAAATGCTGTTCTTGCAGATGCATGGCAATTCATTTGAGCGAAAGCTTGCAATACTGAAAGGAAAGCCACATGTCCTAGAAGTAAGTGATTTGCTTAAAAATTGTCACATTTTCGAATAAGTATATTTATTATTTTGTCTACATTTGGAGTTTAGCTTTTGCTATGATTAGTAATTTTACTCACTATACCATTTGATGGAGAATGAAGCATCAATAAATCTTAATTTACTATGTTAGTTTTTCAAAAGCATGTAGAACTACCCACGGAATTTTAATAACTAATGGCTCACCAAAACTCAAGGTCTCCCAGATTTCTAGTAAATAGTAACTCTTCTAACTGAGCAATCAACTGTCCAGATTTGATTCCAAACTCTGCAAAACTGTTAGAGCCTTGGCTTATTATGTTCTTAAGGATTTGAGGATTTCCATCTTGCTGTTATAATCTGAGTAATATTTTCAGTAATGTTTAAAGTTAATTTGGTTCCTCTCTTTCATGCATCACTTCTGAATCTATTATTCAGGGACATAATAGAACCCCAAGGAAAGCAAACTCCAGGAACCCTACTCCTGATGGTCAGAGAAGCCTTTCTGTCAGCTCCAATGGGCGAGGAAGAAGTAGTTCACCTGCATCCATTGGATATAAGTCATCACATGATGGGCTTCCTTCTAGCCCAGATCCAGTTGTAAAAAAGCTCTTTCAGGGATCTCCTTCCTATAATAGTCCTGGTAATCACAATCCTCTTCATCAATTCATGATGTGAAATTTCTTTTATTGATGGCTTAGTTCTGGTAATGAGGCTCTTAGAATTAGATATTGTATTATTCTAATTCTCATGCCTGACTCTTTTTGAACATAAGCTGGATTATTCAAACTATTATAGGAACTGTTATATTTTTTTTATCAGTAGAGTTAGTTCCATTTTCAGGTTCTCCAGCAGTAGAGCCTAGTGCATTATCTGAGACTGCAGAATTCTTACAGAAAAATGGGAACGGGGATAGTGAGAATTTGTCAATCTACCCTTATGAGCGTCTGAAAGTTGGTTCTAGTAACCCGGTAGCTGGCATCAATGTGACTATTAGAGAGGTACCTCCTGAAATGAATCAGCCTAGTCAGTCATTTATCTAACCACTTAAATGTGCTCTTTTCCTTGTTAAGAATCATTCGAAAAAACCAGTATTTTAAATTTCTGATGAAAAGCATATCTAGAATATTTTGATGATGCAAATGTTTATTCTAATAATTATGTTTGTTACTGATTAACCAAATCTTTGACTGAAAAGCCACCAGTAAAAGTGGATCCAAAACTAAGGTCTGCATGAAAAAGATAAATCTTGTTTTTAGGATAAATATAATGAACTCTTCAGTAAAATTTTAAGACAGAACAAGCACGAAAAACGGCCATCAAGTGTGTGCAAGAAAAATGATAATAAAGTTATCATTCTAGAAATAAGGACAATGAACACCAAGTGGGATTTATAGTTATTTAAAACTTATTTTTTATTTGGCCGACTTCTACAAGACTTGCAAACAAATTAACTAATTAATTAATTTCTGGAAACATATGGATTGAATAATGCAGATGAAAAACTGCCTGAGCTCTCTAGTATGTTTTGGAAGGTTGACAATAATCTTCTATGGTTTTTCAAATGAGCTAGTCTGATTTATTTTTTACACCAATGCTTCTGTTGGCTGGAATATTGTACTTTCTTCTTTACCCTCCTGATCAAACAAGTAAATAATATCGATTCCTCATTGCATAGCATGCAGTGCACAATTAGCTTTTATTATGTATAGTATTTTGACTGCGATCTTTCTGATGGATATAGGCATATTTATCCGATGAAGAGTTCCATGAGAAATTTTGCATGACAAAAGCTGCCTTCTATAAGCTTCCTAAGTGGAAACAAAACAAGTTGAAGATGTCACTGGATCTGTTTTAGAGTATGTTTGCTTGTGAGCAAGGCCAAATAAGATGTGTTCAATTTCATTTATTCCCCATATGTCAATGTCATAATAGGTACTATTGAGAACGGTTACTATTTTCATTTTTATCTTTAAATATATGATGATGGTTGTGGTTGGAAGTGCTACGGGGAGGGTTGCGTAGTTTTGCCTCATTTATGTATAACCTAGTATATTGTATTGATGGTTTTGTTCTTATTTCTTGAATTGAACACTTTTCTTGCCATAGAAATCAAGTTGTGGTCTTGTGGTCAATAATGTGCACATAAGCTTTTGTTCTCATTTATATATAACCATCCGTGGGCAATAAAGAATACTAGTATGTTGTGGTCTTGTGGAAAGATAAAATTGAACTCCAACTTTTATGGATGTTTTGACCTATTTCATAATGTAATTTTATTTTTTGGCATGACCTAAGCTTTCTCTCCTTTATTCGTTGTATGGTAAGAACTAATCCTGTATCGAAATGAGAGATTTGATGATGAGAGTAAAACTCTCCCTATAAAAATATTTCAAGTAAGACTTACATTTAAGACTTTATTTATAAAAATTAAAGTACCTATTATTCTAATTAATTTTTCGTTGGTATAATGTGCACTTTTGAACTAGATAAAAAATTACAGGAAAAGTGAGAAGTTGTCTTTGTTTTATTTTTAGTAATGGAATGGAAACAATAGTTTCTTAAACATGAATGATTGAAACTAATCGATAGTGAGAATAAAAGAGTGAACTAGTGAAGCATAAACAAAAAATTGAAAAATGATTTTTTTTTTTTAATTTGTTTTTGTGAAAATTAAGTTTAAGACTCGAGAAGATATGTAAAGTGTAAACTAGCGAAAGGTGCTGAAGAGAAAAGTACAAATTTTTCGGGATTGGATCCTCTAGAGTTCCTTTTCATGCATTTCTTGTGGAGTTAGAGAAAAAATATGAATTTCATGAAATAAAAATATATAAGATCCACATTTTCTCTTTCTCTCTCTTATTTTCTCTTCCTTTATATCTCCAACTCTACAAGAAATGTAGAGAAAGAAACTCTAGAGGATCCATTTCCAAATTTTTCACACTCACAACTGAGATGAGGAATTGAATTTCTATATTATTGAACTCCCTTGTACAGACATGACCAAAAAAAAAAAAGACTAAAGTGTAAATATGGTCCATCTCTTTTGTTCAGTTTTTAATTTGGTTCTATATCTTTTTTTGGTTGTATTTTTTGTTTCTTATCTTTAGGTCAATTGTCAATTTTTTTTTGACCAAACGATCAAGTGTCAATTTGGTCTCATTTTTTTCTGTTGCAGATTTGGTCCCATATCTTTGGGTCCATTGCAGAATTAGTCTTATATTTTTAGGTCAAGTGCAAAAGTAGTCCCATATCTTTGTAAAAATATCAATTAACATTGATCCTTTTGTAAAGATGAGACCAATTCTACAACCTAAGCAAAAGATATGAAACCAAAAATGATATAGGACTAAATTGGGACTTTTTGCAAAGATATGAAACCAAAAGTGCAACAAAAAATGATACAAGACCAAAATGGAAATTTAACAAAAGATATGGGATCAAATTTACACTTTGACAAAAAAAAAGTATTTGATAAAAAACTGTACTTGATATTTTTCTTTGTTTTCGCTAAAGGATAGTTGCAATTGGATCATGTGTGGCCTATATTTCAGCAGATAGTGTTTGTAATGGCTATTGCCTATCCCTTTCTAAATTGTGTGTGTGACTCAGCCAACCCTAAAAAACAATAATAGAGACACCAAGAATATACCATTTGGTCCTGTAGAATGCTTCAAAGATGCCACCAGGTTTGTTGAAACTCGAAATCTTGAAATTGCATTTCATATGTTTATTTTATATTTAAATAAAAACTTATATACATAATGACAAACAAATTTGAAAAGTCAAGTTTTACTTGGTATCATTTTCTTTTGGAAAACATTTTTCACCTTTTTATTCTTTTAACTATTTCATCTTCTTTTTGCTCAAAGATTTCAATTGTCACTTGTCGTATATACAAGAAAACATCTGATGATAAAAAGACTTCACAGTTACAAAAATATTTATAGAATTTGATATTTGCACAGTAACATTAAAATAACAAAAAATAAACCGCTAATCAAAGTGATACTGACCTTTACTTCTTTATAAAAGAGAGTAAAAAATTGAAATCTCCATTATTTTGTAATTTAAAAAAAATTAGTAAATAAATAAAAGTCAACTTTGGCACAGTTTAAAGAAAGTGACAGGATAATTAATGATGGAAATGAATCCTTTAGAGTTCCTTTCTCTATATTTTTTATAAAGTAGGAGAGAGAAAGGAAGAGAAAAGAAAAGAGAGAAAGAGAAAATTTAATTTTTATATATTTTTATTTCATAGAATCTATATTTTTACTCTAAGTCCACAAAAAATGCATGGAAAAGAACTCTAGAGGATCCAAACTCATTAATCACGGAATGCACCAACTACGTGTATGGAANCAATCTCCTCAGTTTCCTAAGTCTGTCATATTTCGATTTTGTATTTAACGAATACACTAAGGGAGTGGATCCCCTCCCTTTGAAACTCTCTCCCTTTCTCTCCCTTTGAAGAAATCTTAGCCATCTATTTAATCCATTGTCTCTCGTTGGGCCACGTTAGCACTTCTTGTCCTCATTAACTCTTTTTCTTCCTCATAGCTCATATACACAAAACGCTCATTTTGGGTGTCCTTGATGCAATGTATTATCACAATTTTTTTTTTTAACTCTCAGTGACTAATTCCTTTTTATTATTTTGTAGTTTATTTTTTGTTATATTTATGGCAAAAGTACTTTTGGTATTTCTAAAATATAAGGTTAATTTTAATTGTATAGATAAATTTTTTTTGAGTCAATTGTACTCTCAATTTTTTTAGTCAATTGTACCCTCAATGTTTTACATTTGAGTCAATTGTATCGCCAAATTGGGGTACAATTGACACAAAAAAAAGATTGGAGGTAAAATTGACATAAAAGATAAAAAAATCGGGATATAATTTACCCAAAAAAAACTTTTGGGGGTATAATTGATCCTAACCTCATACTTTGATAATACAATTGACCCAAAAAAAATTAGGGGTACAATTAATATAAAAATTAAAAAAAATTGGGGATATAATTGATTAAAAAAAACTTTTGGGGTAAAATTGATCATAACCTCATACTTTTTGAGAGTACAATTAACTCAAAAGAAATTTATGAGGTACAATTGAAACTGATATCATACTTTGAAGTACCAAGAGTGCTTTTACCTATATTAAATTAAATATATTACTTTTTATTTATTTAATATTACTTGTTGGATTAACCCAATTAAATTATTAAACCTTAAATTAGTATTTTGATTGGTTGCATGACAGTCCAATTTCTAAAATCNAAGAATAAAATGGGATACTAGTTAAAATAATTCTGAAAGTATATATATATATATACCGACACCGTAATCAATTCTAATGGCTTTACCTAATAAATATTATTTACTATTAGTTTCTAAATTTTGAAAATTCTTGGTCTTCTCGTCTACTTCAAGTAAATATCCTTTTTCCTTCAACCCAGCTTATCTCTCTCTCTCTCGATCTCCGGAAATGAGTCTCCGGCGAGTTCAGTTGACCTTTTTCTTCTTCCTTTACCTCTTGGTCTCGTCCCATGCCATTGACGTCAATCACGGCTTCCGCAAAAAGAAGCATAAAATTGATGGACCTATCAAAACCGTGGTCGTTATCGTGATGGAAAACCGATCCTTCGACCACATTTACGGTTGGCTCAAGTCGACCAGGCCCGACATCGACGGTTTGTTCGGCAACGAATCGAACCCTATCTCGGCCTCTGACCCGAATTCGCCGAAGGTTTCGGTTTCCGATGATTCCGTTTTCGTTGATTACGACCCGGGGCACTCATTTCAGGCCATAAGGGAACAAATATTCGGATCTAACGATACGTCGGCGAACCCGGCTCCGATGAATGGGTTTGCTCAGCAAGCCGAGAGCATGCGTGAAGGATTCTCGAAATCCGTCATGGGCGGTTTTAAACCGGAGCTCTTGCCGGTTTACACTGAGTTAGCAAACGAGTTCGCTGTGTTCGATAAATGGTTCGCCTCAGTCCCCGCTTCGACTCAGCCAAACCGGTTCTACGTACACTCAGCAACCTCCCACGGCGCCATGAGCAACGTTCGGAAGGACCTGATACATGGGTTTCCTCAGAAAACTATCTTCGATTCTCTGGAAGAAAATGACCTTTCATTTGGGATTTATTACCAGAATATCCCAGCTACCTTGTTCTTCAAGAGCTTGAGGAAGCTCAAGCACATCATCAAGTTCCATAACTACAGTTTGAAGTTCAAATTGCATGCCAAATTGGGAAAGCTTCCGAATTACGTGGTTGTGGAGCAGCGTTACTTCGACGTGAATCTCTTTCCGGCCAATGATGACCACCCATCACACGATGTGGCTAGAGGGCAGAAGTTCGTGAAGGAAGTCTATGAAACACTGCGAGACAGTCCTCAGTGGAAAGAGATGGCTGTGTTGATTACATACGATGAACATGGAGGGTTCTATGACCATGTGCCTACCCCTGTCTCTGGTGTACCCAACCCAGATGGTATTATTGGCCCCGACCCTTATTACTTTCGGTTTAACAGGTTGGGGGTTCGGGTCCCAACCATTCTGATCTCACCATGGGTTGAGAAGGGAGCTGGTAAGTTATGCATTTTTTTAACTGTATACCTGCTGCATATATGTGGTTTCTACTTTCTCAATCTCTGTTTTGGGTGGTTCTGTGTAAGAATGAGGAATATAATGAAAGTTTGTGTTAAGAGTTAAGTGGCTTGACTCCAACTTTTGATTTTCTTTGTCCATATTTAATTGTAATTCAGATCTTGAGGTTTGTTGCCGATCGTTTGTTACTATTTGTCTTCAGAACTTAATACATATTGGTTTGTACTTTTGAACTGATTTGAAACTCACTTGCATACAAAGTTTTAATAATGCTTAGTTTTGTCTGACTGCATGAAATGATGGTAATATGATGACATAAATGTTATAATAACTTTGTAATGTAATACAGATTCTTTCTAGGGTCAATTTGGATCTACAAGTACGTTTAATATGCTTTCTTTGTTGTCTTGGCAGATATAGAAGTTCTGGAGCTATAATAAATCTACATTTGTACTTTATAGAAATTCATGTACCGTTTCCTTTTGTCTATTGGAGAATTTTTTTAATTTCGTGTTTTACTTCAAGGATTAGAATGATGTACAGAATTGTAAGCTTCTGTGCAGCATTGCTTGGGTTTTGTCATCCTTGTCTGTAGTTCTCGCTTTTTATCTGTCACTTTAGGTTCGTATGAAACATAAGAAACTATTTCAAGCGTTTTGAATGATGAATGGATAGAAAGCAAATAGTGGTCTGTAACGTGAAATTTACTCCTTAGTCCTTAAAGTCTGGATGTGAGATCCTAATGACACCAACTAGTTTTCCACTGGCTACTTGACCCATATCTCAAAGATCAATATTCGTTTCTGTATTATTTTCTTTGCTGTCTTCTTTCAAGAGCCTTTTAAGCATGAGATGACTGGAATCTTTTTTTGTTGCAGTGATTCATGAACCAGATGGTCCAACACCATATTCACAATTTGAACACTCTTCTATTCCTGCCACAGTGAAGAAGCTTTTCAATTTGAAATCCAATTTCTTGACAAAGAGAGATGCATGGGCTGGTACCTTCGAGAAATATTTCTACATTCGCGATACTCCTCGTGATGATTGTCCAGGTTTGCATAGCATCTATTTCCTTGACTGCTATATCTGCCGCCTCAAGTTCCGCAAGACAAATTAATGACTTTTAATTTTTGAAAAAGAACAACTCTGGATTTTACCAAATATTAGTCTGGAGAGGACTCAGATCCTTTAATTATATAGCAACTTTCTTTACTGGTAACACTTATTTTAATGTCATTCTTTGATTTGGTATTAATAATGAACTTCCATTTCATGCATAGAAATATAGGATATTAATCTGTGACTTTCGAAGAGCTCAATATACTTATGCATACCGTGCTAGTATGCTGAATATAATTCTTGATTCTTGAACCATCTACATATATATTCTAAGTTTTCCCTGGTCTGGGTTTTGTACTTTTGTGGCTAGGATCTAAGAGACCATAAAATTAATACAGTTACTATTCTAGACCTAGGCTAGGCATGCTTGAACTCATAGTTGTAGTAGAAACTTCCTGTTTCTCTGCTGCTTACTGCAATGAGAAACGAAGTTTCCACTTTTGTCTCTATCTTAAAAGTAGGTTTGGAAAATAGTGAAATGCCAATGGCAAAGATACTAAACATATAATAGAAAGAGAATCACAAAAAATAGGCAAAGCAAATTGTGCCAGACATTTCTGGAATAGAGAGCTTGCTGTCCATCATTTTCCTATTATTACACTTATATTGGTGCGGTTTATTTTTCACTCTTCAGAGAGGCTTCCGGAGGTTAAGATGTCACTAAGGCCAGGGGGACCTAGAGAAGACAAAGAACTCTCAGAATTCCAGGTTGAACTTATCCAGCTCGCGTCGCAGCTCAACGGCGATTATGTACTGAAAACCTATCCAGATATTGGGAAAAGCATGACAGTGGGAGAAGCAAACCGATATGCCGAAGATGCAGTGAAGAGATTCCTGGAAGCTGGAAGGGCAGCTCTTAAAGCTGGAGCAAATGAATCTGCCATAGTCACAATGAGGCCTTCTCTTACCAGCAGAGTTGCTGCTGCAGATTACCAGAATCAATTGAAAACCCAGTAGTTCTCTGTTAACACTAGATGTAAATATTATATTTGAACTATTTCTGCCAAGAATAAGAATTATGTATATATATTATTATGAAAAAGAACTTAAAAAGTAATGTTCTTTAAATGTTTGCTATCATATTATTATTTGAACTTAGCACATGGAAGAACTTTCCAAAACAAATTAATCATGTGATATTGAAATATATCACACTTTTATTGAAAATGTTGATAGCAGACACTTAAAAAACCTAGCAACTGTTTCTAGTGTAGTGTGGTGTAATGTAATGTAATATTACGGTTTGTCTGGATAATAAGCACAATTTCAACTTGGTTTTCTGGATTGAATTGTTAGATTTAGTATCTTTCGTTCTCAGCCAACATAGAGTAATAATCTCATTTATTAATCTGAAATTCTAAGATCATTGCAATATTATTTGAAGTTATAATTTGAGAAAAGTTAATATTTATACTTTTTAAAAGTATTTATTTTTAGAATTTTAATAGTTAAGTATACTAAATACTTAATATATGAAAAAAAGAAATACTTAATATATGAAATCAGTTTTATTCACATTATTTTTTTGCTTGAAACATAATTTCAAAAACAAGGCAAAGCCAAGTATAGTACAAACAAAAACAAAGCAAAATTAGTCAACCCCTCCCTAGCATAAACATCAACACTAGATAGGATATCAATTGACGAAGGTGGGGGATTTGCAACCCATCCAAGAGAACTCATTCTCGTGTCAGACAAATTGACAAGACAATCAGCTGCCAAAATAACGGATCTAGAGATCCAACTAAAATTATAATCATCTAAAGAACTGGAAACATAAACAAAGCCATCTAAAATAGAGAGGGCCAAACACCCAAAAACCAAAACCAAACCAGAACCAAAAACCAGATCGATGCTGCGAGATCCCTGATCCAAAATGCTGCCGCCACAAAACCCAAAAAACAAAATAACAATCTCATAAAAAGAGAAAGAAACTCATGAAGAAGGGATTTTCAACACTACCTATAAAAAATGAGAGGGTCACTGTCGGCTGTCTCAGCGGTGGCCCAAAGAAGAGTGACGGGGAATAAAAACAAAGAGAGAGACAAAAGTGGAAGTTTTATTCACATTCATTTGAATCATTGTTGAATTAATTTATCTAAATATTAATAAATTTAACATTTTTTTTAGTTTGAGTATTAGTAAATGATAATATTAACACGTTTGAATTGTTTGTAGCTTTTATAAAATAATAAAAATGTTGTAAATTATATTTTTAAAAAAAGTGTGAAAAAAGTTTCTATGCTTTTCAACTTCAACTTCTTAGAAAAAAAAATTTATAACTTTAATAGAGATGATCAAAATATCCATATCCAATACTTAATAAGGATCTTGAAATTTATTCTATGGGTATGAGTCTAAACCCGTACCCATCCTTAATGGGTACAAGTTCGAATATGGTGGTACCCTACTCGTACCCTATCTATATACCCATTAGTAATAATAAATATATTTTTTATATATAAAAAAATAATACTTTAACACTTTTTATTGAAAAAATATTGAAGTTTTTATAAATATTGAAATATTTTATTAATGTATTTATATTTATGATTTATTTTTTTTTATTTTTAGTAGTTATGGATGTAAAAAAATTGATAAATATAAATTTTATATTAACAAAAAATAATTTATTTTAAAATTTTTCCGGGTATGGGGATTAGACTACCCCGCGGGTATGGGTATGGGGATTGATTTTGATACCCGCTCATATCCGAATATGGATCCGGGTATCATAGTACACTACCCATACTCTNAACGAAATTTCGATGTTTCAAAACGTTTTAGTTGTGGGCTTTGGCCCCTTGTTGTTACCACAAAAAAAATACCTTCAGTTCATCAAAGTTCAAACATGAAAAGTCAAGATGAGCACAATTTGACCAGTCTATTCTGTGTCACATAGAATTAACAAATATAATAAAGGACTATGAAACATTATTGATTACCTATTTAACTATTCAAGTGATTGCACATTTTGTATGTGAATATGTGATCTGTCAACCACTTTTTCCAATTTCCTACCACGTTTTCCAAATCCCTATTGCCAGTCAAACTTTATTCACTCTTTCTGTTGCATAGCGGTTAGTGGACCCTCCCATCCTTCCAAATGTTACTACTATTCCCAACTCTTTCAATTATAATTATAATTGATTAATTTCAACAACGTTTCTTTTATTTATCCATTTTTATATTGAGAGGGACGCCCACTTATCATTTCTCTCTATCTTTTTAATTTATGTACCTTATATTTTGATATTACACGATTTTAATAAATTTATTTCAAGTATAATTTGATCTGTTGAATGAATTGTAATCTTTTGAAATAAAAGGAAGAATAATTTAGTTCAAAACTTTGCTTCTCTAAAAAAAGTACACAATGTTTTTTAAAAAAGGAAAAAAGAACCCAATTGATAGTGAAGAAGACAAAATGAGGCTATAAATTTCACGAGTTTGAACTTGGAAGCACACTATCACCCAACCATCTTCTTTCTTCTTCTTCTCCCTCACTCTCATTCTCTGTTAATTTGTTGTATCATCCGATCCTCAGCGAGGAAGGAGAGGAAGAGAGTAGAGAGTAGAGACTGTACATTTCTTTAATTATAGCTAGCCTATGATGATGATGATGAAAACGATGAGTATGAAGAGAAGGCCATACGGATACACAAAGATGGAGAAGGAAGATCCGGAAGAGACAAGCCATCGAAGAGCACAGTTCTTGATCTACAAAGTGTTAGAGAAATCAGATCGCGAGTCTCGAAGTCGAAGGAGACCATGTTTCATCAGAATCAAAATGTGCAAGTTGAAGATTAAGATCATCAACAACAGATCATTCACAAGGATCAACAACAGAATTCTCTCTGCTACGCTTGGAATTCGCGCTCAAATCAGAGCACTGAAGCGATTCATGTTTGGATCCTCCTCCTCACAAAACTTGATCAGTCTTCCTGATATTACTTTCCTTGCTTCCTAAAGATAGATTCCGATCCTCTATATTCTCTAGAGAGAAATTAAATGGTGATGCAGCATCAATCCAGTACTGTTTCTTGATTTTGCCTTTTTCTGTTTCTCGTGGCAAGTGTGACCAGAAAATGTAATCCTGCAGTTTGCATAATTAGTTACTCCATTCTGTTTTTTTGGGCTAAAATTGGATATATGGAACTATAGATTTTGCTTTTAATCTCTAATGTTTCTATGAAATCCTCATTTGTGCAAACCAAAATCTCTCTTGTGATTTGTCCATTAAGATTCGATATTACAAAATACATATATCATTCAATTCCTTCTCCAATATTTATCATTTTCGTTCAAATTTGTTCGTTTTTTTTTTAATTACGTTCATATTTGTTAAAATGCATGTACAAGCTTAATTTTTACATTCACAATTTGGAAATTTAAAGATTTGCTCTCGTGAGCAGAATTAGGTTATTTGCATTTAATATGCATACGTACACAGTAATAATATGCTAAAGATACAGATTACTGTATCTGATAAAAAATTATCTATTTTAAAACCACATGGCAGTTTAAAATTTATAATTAAGCATATATATATATA